>PVJI01010487.1:0-60071 GCA_004026765.1 Micronycteris hirsuta
AATGAATCCTCTAGCAAAAGAGATGAGGGTTATACAGCCCAGAGACCGGAATGAAGACGGGGAACGTAATGCAGGGCAGGGCCTCAGGGCCGGGCGTGCAGAGCTGGGCAGACCGACCCACGCATGGGACGGAGACCGGCAAAGCTGGGGACTTCCTAGGTCAGCCTCCTCAGCATGGGCCCCTGGCTTTGTTTAAAGGGGTGCAGTCTCCCAGAATATCACACACACTCATATCCAAATACATAAAAAGCATTCCAAAGAAAAAGACTTTTTTTCTGTCATCCTTGGGGCTCCCGCCTCCTGTCTCCTCAGTCACTATGTCCTCATCTTCCTCTTCAAAGAATCTCTCACCCCCACACCCTCCTCTCCTCCCTCTTCTCTGGCCTCCAGTCCAGCCTGAGGGGAACCTGGGGAATCCACCACCTTCCCTGCAGCCAAACAAGCCAACGCCCCCCACGGCGGCTTCCGCGGGCTGTGCCTTCCGTGGCTCTGGCCATTTCAAGGATGTCCACATTTTTCCGGCCGACCTTCAGAATCTAGAACTTCCATTCACAGCACGGCCTCCCCACAGGCCATGTCTCCCCAGCCCCCGAGCTGGCCCTCTCCAGCACACCCCGACCACCGCACAACACAGCGGTCCGTAAGGAGAAGACTGACGCCTGCCCCCCACGACGTCAGCACGGCGCTCGGTCTCTGCACACAGCCTCTGGTTCCCACTCTGCCCTGCGGGAGGCACCAGGACTGGAAACAACACGCAGACGGCCCCGATAGCAAAGTCCAGGCACCCTCCCACCCCCCACACCAGCTCAGCTGCATTCACAGCTGCTTTTCCTGCTGGCCTCCCAGGGAAGCCACAGAATCGCGGGGAGGGCAGGTCTCTGGGGCCATCGGCTGGGCCCCAGAGGTCAGGATGCTGGTCAGGTCCCTCGGGGAGAATCCCGGCTGCACACGCAGCAACCAGCAGGTTTGTTTCTTTACGAGTGGACGAGGACATCTGGATCACCACCCGGGCTGCCTTTTGGGGACTGGCTGTGAGAGCCAATGACAGCGTCCAGGTCACAGTGGGGTGTGCACAGTGGCCTTGCTCCTGTTTTCTCTCTGTGGCCAGTGTGCCTTACCTACCTCTGTAGGTCGTCGTTACCCTTCTCCAGGACGCAGCCGGAAACAAAGATGCCCTATGCTGAATCTTCCTCATCACCTCAGACCCTTTTCCCACGCTCTGCCTGCCCTCCAGCAGCTCTTGCAGGGAAGACTGGGCAAGGCTCACTTGCCGAGCCGGAGCCTCAGTCTCCCTTCCAGCCCTACCCGTAATATCCGCATTTGACCGCGATTCTGAGCTCCTCCCCACTCTGCTTTCCCAGTCTCACCACGAGGAAGGGAATGGGGCCCAGGAAGGCTTTGAGGTAGAGACGGCACCCAGGCAAGCCACCACAAACCCCATGGGACTCGCCAACCTACCTTGGTCAAGTCCATGCCAAGTTTGAGCTGTGAAATGAGATGAAGAATCACGCTGCGCTGGTCCTCCATGACGCCCAGTTCGGTCTCTTCCTTATCTTCAGTGTCGCTTTTTTCATCTTCGGACAAAACCAGTTCAGGGCCTGAGTTTGGCTACAAGAAGATCACCGATAAAAATCACCAGCTGGTCCAGCCGAAGTGAGAAGCACAGCACGCAGACCCATGTGCTTAGCAATGGCAGAGGGAGCCCAATCCCGCCCCGGGAAGAGTCTCCCTATAAACCAGTCCTACTGGCCACAGGGCGGAGGGTGACCCTTTTGGGGGTGCAGGCCACCTTCGGCTACTGCGCACACCCTCTGAGCTTCCCACTACCCCCCACTATTGAGCCTTCTGGGTTAAGGACTTCCCCTAACAAAAAACTTTCCTGCCCTTTAAGAAACTAACTGTGGCCTGGAGGAGTGAGCCCTCTGAATCTTGACTGTTCCTCCCAAATAATATCCTCCCGTTAGCCTGCACCTAATACCTAATGTAAGTTTTATACCTAATGTAAGTTTTTCTGTTTCTAAGTAAAAGTCGGATAACCCAGAGAGGGACTGAAATGACCTCATTGATGGGAAAATTTACTGAGACTCTTTCTACTGTTCCACATCAATTAGTATCACTATACAAAGTGTGAAAAATGGCTCAGAGCTGGCACTCATTCAGGGTGAGAGACGAAAAGGAAACTGTAAAGAAAAACGGGCACTTTATAAGAATGCTGGGATATATGCGGGCCAAGAGACCCTGCTTTCCTCCATGCAAGTTTATTAATTCCATTGCTTGTTCCATTTTTCCATTGACAGAAAACAGGCAGGTTAATAAACTAAATGTGCAAAGGGAATGAATGACTGACCATAAACTTTATCAACACCGAAGACTCAAGAACACTGGCTACTTTGTTAAGTATCCTCAAAATTCTGAGTGACCCCATTCCACCATTCCACACCTATCTATGTTCTTACAGCACTTGTTTGCATGCAAGCAGAAACTCTCTGCATAAAACATTCTACAATCGTTTCTAATTATCAGCGACAGGTCAGACATAGTGAACTCGACATACAGAAATGCAGGCGCTCATAGGTATTAAAAATAAGAGGGTACAGACTTGCCACATGGCCATGCAAAAACTAATGACTTATAAACCTCATTAGACAGAATTATCTCACTTTATTTCAAGGCACTTGCAATACACAAAGGTTATCTCAGTGACTGAGGTGGCTGTAACTGTCAGGCCCAACATACATGTGGCCGGCCATTCCTGACCAGCCCTGCAGAGAGGAAATACAGTGCTTCCCCTACCCCAGGGGTAGGCATGTTTAAACCTGGAAATGAAACAGACATTTTCTATAGACATACTTCTCAGATTATTCTCCAGTCTTCTCTGAGTAGCCCCAATGCTGGGTAAACTGTGGGGAAGCCTCGGAGATGCCCACAGGCCCTTCCCCCAGCCAAGAGCTGCGTTCCCTCCATCATGAGCCTGGTTCTCTGGCCTCATCATGTGTGGTAGCTGACGTCATTGGCAAGTGGCTTTGCTAGAATATACTGAACTAGCTGTGTCTCGGGGCTCTAGGGTGCCCTGATTCTATGCCGGGAAGTCACGGAACTTGGACAACATCCCTTCGGTGGCAAAGGTGCTGCTGTTGCTACTTCCGTGGAGATCTGGTAGGTGGTCATTTGTATCAACAGACTTCCCCTCAACCCAGAGCAGCTGGCAGAGGAGAACACAAGGCCCGGGTATCTTGCTTTGGGAGGAAAACGGACAATCAAAAACAAACCAAGGTCCCATCAGGCACCCAAGGGTTTGGGGGTGGCGTACAAAGTCCTTAAACATCTCAACAAGAAAGGTAACTACATGTTGAGTGCAATATTTCTGCTTGAAGTCAGTTGTTCTCACAAAGTCCTGGCGGCAAACTAAAACAAATCAATAGCTCAAGCGAGGCAGTCATAAGCTTTATGAAGCAAAGAATGATTCTTTCTTCCGCAATGTGATTTCCCATTTGCCTCCAAACCAGCACACGGGCAAAGCACCATCCTGCCCACTCGCTGCCACACTCAGTGCTACGTGTTGGCAGACCACCTGAGACCACCCACCTCCTATGGGAGACCGTTCTGCATGGCGTGGGCCCAGCTCCCACTCGGAGGGGCCAGTGGAGAGCGACACAGGACCCACACCCATGGATGGGTTTTCCCGCGGGGAATCAGGCCTGCATTGTACCTAGGCTGCTATGAGACTTGCTTTTGCTAAAACTCCCTCACCCTGGATTGAAGCAACAAACGTTTACTGCACATTTCTAAAGTAACTTCCTAAAAGTCCATGCTAAACCTTCCAAGGAGGAGCGTAACCAGTTCAACACTTTCCCCTTTACATTTCAAATATCCTTCTTTCTTGATGCAATTAGCAACATCCTCTCCTTTGTTATCTGTAAAAGGTAACCAGCTAACGCAAACCTGTGCATTGTAAATGAGGACCTAGATGTAATATACCCAGAAAGACAATAAAAGCCTGTCAGGGCAAGGGTCAGAGCTCCCTCCCCTTGAGAGAGTGGCCATGCCTTCCCTGTTCCTCCACAGGACTCGGTAGTCCGTGTGAGTTTGTCTCATGTCTCAGCCATGACGCCGCGGACACTGCAGGCCGGTGTTTTCATATCAACCTCCTCCCGCCGTTCTGCCTTACGTGTAAATTAAACCTGGCTTGTCCCTGAGTCCAGTCACCAGGCAGCCTTCAGCAAGATCCTGCGATGGGAGACTAAGGACACACGGCAGTGCGCACGCAGACCTCACCAGCTCTTCCCACTTCAATCAACAGCACCTTTCCTCTGTGTCTGACGTGACCTCAGAGACGCTGGCTCCAGCGGAGAGAGTGAAGGCTGGCACGTGGGCCCCAGAAGTTGGCTGCCTCCAGGTGACATGTGGCCAGAGCGCCAAGGGGCCCTGTGTCCTGCCAAGGGAGGAAAGGCAGTGGGGGGCCCGCCTCACTGGCTCAGATTCCTAGCAAACTGTGCCCTAAGCTTAAAAGTGGATCGGCAGTATTTCTACCTCCCACAGCTTCCGAGGACTCACCCTTTCTCTTGCAGTGTGATTTGCAAAAACTCCTACCCAACCTCAAGTACATAATCAGGTATTTTTTGCTTTGTTTTTTAAAGCTGGTTCCATTCATCACGTTGTCAGTGAACGTCGTGGAGGATGCCCACAGTGCCACCCACACTGGAACTCGGTCCACCTGCGGAAAGGTGAGACCACCCTCTGTTTTGGGTCCAAATGGGAAGGCAGCACGTGGCTAGAATGGTGCGACTGTTCAACAGGTGACCTCGGTTTGCAAGGTATCAATTGGCAATATAAATACAAATATGTCAGCATCCACAAAGCCCCTGTTAGCAGGCAGTGCAAGACGTGGAGGGTTTGAAGAGCCGGCTCCAATGGAGTTTTAAAGGCTGAGAGCCTTCTTCCCTCTTGGGGTCAAGGGTTTGTTGAGTCTGCTACTCTGATGTAAAATCCAAACTGGTGCTAACGGTCACTGGCTCTCAGTCTCTTCTCCATAATCAGGCTCACAGCCCTGCTTCTGCCCCGGGAGCCCCTGCGAGCCCCTGCACGCCCACACCCTCCGGTCCCTGCCGATGCTGCCTGTGAAGCAGTAACAACTGGCTCGAGGTGATCAAAGGCGGCAGGCAGTGTGTCTCCACCTCAGAAGAAAACGGAAAATTAGAAAGGGTTTTCTAATGCTGAGGAAGTTCCTAAGACTTAAGCAGAATCTTTAAATCCCCCATCCCCCCAGGGATCTTTGCAAATGAGCCAGCCCAGCCACAGAAATGTACACAAACTTGAAGATAAAATGGAATGGAAATGTGTTTTAAAGAGAAACAGGCTTTGGAATGAGGTTTTTAATAAAAACAAAAATTATGACTCAATATTTCTACCACGTGAACACCTCAGGGCATCTGGCGCTACAGAAATCAAGTGACTCATCATGCTTGTTCGCAAACAGGGTAAGGACAAGCAAATCCGGTAACAGGAAAAAGCCGCATGGAGGCTGGGGTTTGGGGACAACTCCTTGGTAGCTGAACAGCGACCTGTGCCCCGGAACAAGGGTTCTTAATCTGGGCTCTATGGACACTCCTTAAGAGATCTACCTCTACCCTTGATACTTCATGCAAAAATTGTGGTGCTTTTCTGGAGAGAAGGGGTCCATGCTGACCTTGGATTCTTAGAAGGGTGTCTGCCCCTGGACTGGCCTCGGGGCCTCTCAAGAAACAAAGAGTCAGAAATCTCTGAGAGAGACTCTCAGGGCGGGCGGAGAGCGGTCTAATCACAGTCCCGCATCTGCAGGAGTGCCCCGCCTCCAATCACACCTCCTCTCCCAGTCCAGGCGAGGGCACAGCCCTGAGACAGCGGTGAGGCCCGCCTCCCCGCCCCCCCACCGGACGGGGAACTGTGACTTGTGTTCAGCAGTCTTCTCAACGGGGAGGCCAGTGTGGGGAAACACCGAACTTCGCTTTCATCTCTGCTTTTTAACAAAAACCTAATTCTCCGATACAAATGTAAATTCCAAGCCCAGACTGCCGTTCCAATCTATTTTTATTCAACGCACATATGTAATTTCACTACAATTCGGTCAGTTCCAGGAAAAATCCACAAAACAGACATTTATCTTCGGAGTCCATTCATTTCCCTACCGCGGCCTTCACTCCACTCCACGCTCCCCAACCCTTTCCTGGGCCCCCCTTTCTCGGGTTCCTTTTCGCACACAATCCATGTTTCTTATTCACAAGGATCTTCTCTTCTTTCCTAACGAAGACCTGGCGCCATGTAAGCAGTATGACCGACCTACATCCTCTTTATTTGTAAATTCCTATTAACCTGGTGTCTTCACTCAAAGGGCTGAATCCTCAGATTTGAGGCGATCTGAGCAAGGCCTGCGTGGCTGCATAACCAGCCTTCGAAGAAGCCCTTTTCCTGCTGAGCCGGGAGCCAGCCCGTGCCAGAGCCCACGCACCACAGACCTGCAGGTGTGCAGGGCCCACACGGGGAAGTGGGCTCCTACGGCCACCTTCCGCCCCAGTCAATAGGCGTCACCAGAAAAATAGAACCCACTGAGCTCCAGAGATCTGTCACTAGCCTGAAAATCTACCTGACCAAGCGCAGAAAAGCCACAGACAGCAAGAACATCAAATTCCCTTCCAGCAGCAAGCACGCTGCAGCTCCATCATTTTAAAGCCTGGCCTCTCTCCTCGTACACTGTTACCTTGGCACCTGGCACTGAGTCATACCAGAGAACCTTGGTATTGAATGATGAGAAGCAAACACTGTCCACCTATTGTCTTTACGGGAAAACGGGGAAACCCAGCCACGCCGGGAAGAATATCTGGTATTCTGAAGACCACAGAAAGGTGGGTGGTGGTGGAGAAGACCCAAAGCACGACCTCCGATAACCTCAAACAAGAGAAATGCCGTGACTCAAAGCAGGGCGAGGGAGTGACTGGGGAATGCGTGTCTGCCTCTGTAACTCTCAACTCCACAGAACATGCAACAACATGCAGTAATGGCCGCCTCTGTTCACAAGGGGATAAGAGTCAGCAGAAGAAGTTGCCTGGCCGGATAGCTCAGTTGGTTAGAGCATTGTCCTGACCCGCCAAGGTCGCGGGTTCAATCCCTGGTGAGGGCAGGGCACGTATAAGAAGCAACCAATGAGTGCAGCAAATGAAATTTCCCTTCAGCTCTCTGTCTGTCTAAAACAAACAAACAAAAAAAGTCAGTTGGCTTGCCAGAAAATGAGAGGTTCTAGAAAAAAATAGGAATGTGAAGTTGAAACACGGATAAAGGTCGGGGGCCCGAGAGATAAAGAGGATGAATAAAGAAAGACGGTGGAAATTGGAAGGGAAGCAGGGGCCTGAGGGTCTAAGAGGTACCAGTGCCCAGGGACCAACTACTGAACCAACATGGTATCGGTTTTAATAATAATGGTGCTGCTGTTGCCGACTATGTTCATGGAATCCATAAAACCAAGGATTTAGTCCCTTTTACGTCTCGCCATATGTTTTCATTTCAATATTCACAGCATATTTAACACGTTACCACAACCATTGATTAATCCTCAGTGTAGCTTCATATTAGTCATGTTTTACATCCCAAGAAGCCCAAAGTCACAAGAGTTGGCGTAGCTGCATTCAGAGACCCAGTCCAGCTCTGCACACGATCGATACCATAGGCACAGTGGAGGGTGTAAAAAGGTGGCCCGCAGCCCGGCAAAGTCCACTTGGTGGTTTTATCCCTTCCCCACAATAAGATGTTTTTATCACATGACTGTCAAGTGCAGGGCACACCCTCACACCTGCCGGGGAAAACGGGTCCCCTGAGGACGCACACAGACGTAGTGTTTCTTATATGAGTATCGCGTGGCTGCTCCTGACGACCCACTGTCCTTCCCGCACTTCGCACAGGCGGGTCTCCCCCTCCGGAGCAGTCTCTTTCCTGCCTGTCTCCAGCTTCCCCAGGGAGGCCATCCGTGCCAGGTGGAGTGTCTCTCAGTCGACTGGATGATGCTCTCCTCTGGTCAGAAGTCACACCAAAGAGCTTGTTGTCGGACACACGTCCCCGGATGGTGTCTTGTCCAGCCGATGCCCCTCGGCCCTGATGCAGGGCGGCTGTGGATGGCCCCTCATGTGTACTGTCTTCTACGCATCCAAAGCCGGGTGGCTAAATGTGCCTGGAAAGTCACCGCCCTACTGAGGGGACCTTATCTTGCCATTTGGAGGTAGGTACAAAGATGCCAATGTGGGCAGGACCCGATGGAGAGGTTGTCTCTTATCCTTAACAGGTTCAAGTACAAGCACGTCCACACCGCAGGCTGGTCCAAGCTGCCATTTGGGAAAGGCTGAGTTGGTCACCACGACACCGCCATCCTGCTGCTGCCGCCCGTGGACGTGCTGGCCTCCTGGCTCTACCCACACATACACACACACTTGCCACACTTGGCTCTCACAGACTGGAAGGACAGATGCTCTTCCTGAGCAAAGGGGCCGACCTGCAGGAGAGTGAATTTTCAATAAAGCACACCCTGGCGGGTGGAAGGACGTCACGGCTGGGGAGGGCAGAAAATGTGGGGACATTCGCCATCAGCCAAGGTAATCAGGAACCATGACACCAAGAGGATTCAACAGGGGTTCCTTTAAAAACATTCAAGGGGAGCATTCACGGGAAGCAGCAGCATCCGTTCTTTTCCGATTTCCACATGTCTGCTTGGAAACCATTTTTAAGTGCAAAACAAAAAAAGAAAAAGAGAGAAAGAAAGAAAGAAAGAAAGAAAGAAAGGAATTGAGAAGGAGCAAAGAAAATCTAAAGAAAGTACAAAAAAGGAAAAGCAAGAAGCAACAGCAGATGCAGTTGTGCTTTCTGACCCAGGCCAGTGAGAGGCCTGGCCACCCGCATGCAGGACTCACGGCCACGAAGCACACAGGTGCGTTCCTTTCGCATCACCCTGCAGCCAGGAACGCGGGGGCGGGGAGGGCACAAACACGTGGGCCTAGGTGCCGAATGCCGTGTCCGATGCTCTATGACATTATCTCAATTAGCAGAAGTCTAGCATTTGCTAATCCAGCACTGAGCTAACAGCCTGGCCGGGGCTCAGCAAGGCTTTTGAAAGCGAAGCCGTGCGGGGTCGAGGGGCCCGGGTCACCACAGCCCTCAGTCTGGGTGTCATGCAAGCAGCACAGGTCCCAAACTCACAGGAAGCGCGTTAGCACAGGGATGAAAGCCACGAGAAGCAACAGAGCGAGGCCACAAAAACAGAGAACACAAGCCCCGGAGCTTCGGGAGGCAGCGAGACAGAGAGGGGGAGCTCTGAGCTCTGGCCTCAGAGAGACAGTCCTGGCTGCAAATCCTGACTCCACTGCCTTCTTCCTGTCAGGCTCCGTCTCGGGCTCTTCGAAATGGAGGTGGCACCACCCCCAGCTCACAGGGCTGCCGAGAGGCCTGAAGAAGACAAAGTACCGAGCCCAGTGCCAGGCACAGAGGAAATGCTTAGTGAATGGCTGCTGCTCTCGTGGGGACCCGTGGGCATGTTTATCTACGACATGCCCCCCACCCCCTCCCACACTCTTCCCTGCCCTCTGGCAGCACCCTCTGGGGGCTGTACGATGCAGCCCGAGCTCCTTTCTCAGGCCCCCCCAGCAAGGAGGACCCCGAGGGCTCTGGGGCTATAAAGGTCCAGGCCCCTCAAATAGCCCATGGCCTTGACCTCGAGGTCCTGGATCTGTGGCTGCACCAGAAAGGGATCCATAGAAATTTCCAAAAAAAAAAAATCTCAGCCAAGTGTCACATGCAGAACCACATGAGGCACACGCACTGAGCAAGGACAGTAAAGGGGAGAGACAGGCGACTGACAGGCCCCGGAAGGCCAGCTATGGTCTGGGTGGCAGGAGCGGCTGGCCCGCCATCCACGGCTGCCCGTGTTCTCCACAAGGCCTAGGGACGGCAGACAAGAAACTCCGTCGTGACCCGTCCTAGCCGCCTTGGCCTCTGACCAGAGGAAAAGCAAAGGTGCAAACAAAGAAGACCCCCACCTACTTAGGGTGGGCCGAGTGGTGAGCAGGCACAAGGCCTGAGGGTTACCATCACTCCAGCCGCCTTGAATGCCCACAGTTAGCAAAGCACCACGTTAGATATTAGATATATAAGGATGTTTAAGACATGGTCTCTGGCCCTGGCTGGTGTGACTCAGTGGACTGAGTGCCAGCCTGTGAGCCGAAGGGTCACTGGTTTGATTCCTGGTCAGGGCACATGCCTGAGTTGTAGGCTGGGTCTCTGGTTGTGGGCACACAAGAGGCAACTGATCAATGTATCTCTCGCACATTGCTGTTTCTCTCCCTCTCTTTCTTTCTCCTTCCCTTCCCTCGCTCTAAAAATAAATAAATAAAATCTTAAACGCTGTGGCTCTGCGGATTGAGCGCAGGCTTGAGAACCAAAGGGTCGCTGGTTGCAGGCCAGGTCCCCAGTACGGGGCCTGTGAGAGGCAACCACACATTGCTGTTTCTCTCCCTTCTCTCTGAAAAAAAATAAAAGACATTCAACACCCTAGCAACCTGCTGAAGTCAAGTACCCGGCTCCTCCTTCCCCCCAGCCCTGGGTGGAACAAGTTAAGTCCCAACTCATCATTTGAGACAGTTCAACCACACGGGCAGGGTGGCACCTCCATCCTAACAAAGGATCCTAAATTCTCTGAGCACATCCGATCTGGCACTTATTGAATTGTACTGACGCAGTTGCACATCTGCTTTCCCGCTGGAGCAGGAAGGCGAGTCTCTTTCGTAGGGGAACACGGGTTATCTGAGCTGGCTCCTCAGGGCTCCGGGGGGGACACGCACTTGGAAGTCACCGCCAGGGCCCGGGAGAAGGAACGCCGTGCGCAGCGGTAGCCGTATAGCTGTCAGCGTGCCCTAACCAGAACTCCCCGAGGGCAGGAATCCCGCCTAATTCAGGTTTTCATTTCTAGAATCTCAATACTGGCCGGTTTTTTATAATTGGTGGTCAATATAAAAAACTTAAGAAATGATCAAAACTAAAGAAAAATGGGGGGAAATGTGAGTGTGCAAGGACAAAACTCCCAATTGAAAATGGAAGGACAGCCGGTGACAAAAGACCACGTTTTCTGCACGATCCCACTTACGTGAGACATCCAGGACAGGCAAATCCACAGAGACAGAAGCAAAGTTAGTGGCTGGCAGGGGCTGGGAGGGCGGGTGGGACAGGGGCCGGTCGCTGAAGCGTATGGGGCTTCTTTCTGAGGCAACGAAAATGGTCTAAAATGGTGGTGGTGGTGGCGGCTCATAGCTGTGAATATACTAAAATCCGTGGGAGGGTGCACTTTAAGTGGGTTCATGATGTGGCATGTGAATTACATCTCAATAAGGCTGTTATTTAAAAATTTAAAAAAATGAAAGGAGAAAGGATGCAGCGTCAAACAGGGACTGAAGGAAGGCCGTGGCCTGGGTGACCAGAGCGGCCGACAGCGAGACAGACTCCGGGCTGGTGTCTCCGCAGAGCAGCGCGCAGGGCAGCCCGAGACGGGAGGGGCCGTTCCGACAAGCGTGGCGTGATGATGAGGGACGTCTGGCTAAGGCCAGACAGTACGTGGCTTTGACCTCATGACCAGACTCACTCCCTTGGAGAGTCCATCTGATGCCAGGGCTTTAAACCTTTTATAGTCTTATTTATGACTTCTAAATTTATATCTCGGGTTCAGCCTTCTCTCCTGAACTCCAGCTTCGTGTGTCCAACTGCCTATTCACCACGTCCCCTTGAGTTATCTGTGGCAGGCAGACTACCAGACGCTCTGAGATGTCCCCGTCCCAGGAACCTGGGAATATGCTACTTTAAATGACACAAGAGGCTTTTACAGAAGTGATGCAGTTCAGAGCCTTGAGAGGGGGAGAGAAGTATCCGGGATTATCCAGACGGATCCAATATCACCACGTGCATCCCTAAAATCAGAGACTCTTCCCTGGCTGCGGCCAGGAGCTGCAACTATGAAAGTATGGTCAGGGAGACGCAACACCGCCAGCTTGGAAGATGGGGGAAGGGGCCACAAACCAAGGAAAGCACAAAGCCGCTGGAATCCAGAAATGGCAAGGGAACAAATTCTGTGGAGGGCCTCCAGGAAGGGACAGAGCCCTGCCGGCACCTTCGCTGCAGCCCAGTGAGACCCGTATCAGACATCTGACCTACAGAGCTGTTACATAACAAATATACATTGTTTTAAACCACTAAGTTTGTGATGATTTGTTACAACAGCAATAGTAGGTAAACATATCACCTAATAAGACTATGAAACTATGTGTGTCCGAACTAGACCTTTAGGTTCACACTCTAACATGTTACTCTCCCCCTTCTGTAAATGACAACTTCATTTATCCAGTCACTCAGCCAAAAGCCTTGGCAACCCCCCCCCATGCCACCCTCTACTTCATGCTTTACCCCACATCACAGCTGTCGAAAAGTCCTGCAAGTTATGGCCAGATCTGATTGCTTCTCCACCACCACCACTCTGGCAGGCACAAGCCGCTGTCCTCTCTCACTTAATGTCTGCGACACTCTCCCAGTCAGTGCCCCTTGCCCCTCCTCTACTACCTATGTCTCCTGACAGTAGCCGGGAAGCATCTAGAATCATAAAGCACACTGGGAAACTTCTACACTCAAAACCCTCCCCCTTCACTCTGAATATGTTTCAAAGTCCTCCCCCTGTGGCCTGGAGGGCCCTCTGTGCTCTTGTTGCATTGCTTCCCTCATCTTCCTTCCCACCCCGCCACCTTCCCTCCTTCCCTCATCCCCAACTCACCACCATCCGGTTCCTACACGCCTGCCTCAGGGCCTTTGCATCTGCTGCCATCACTCTTCCTCCAGATCTGTGCACGGCTCACTCCCCTGCTGCACTCACACCCTCACTGCACTGTCCCAGACCAGGGCGGCTTCCTGACCATTGCCACCTCCCTGTCACTGTTCACTCCTCCCCAGAGCTCCTCTCGTGGCACGGATCACTCTCAGTTGTATTTATTATACGCCAATCTATCACATCTCCCTACTGTTGAATGTCAGCTCACAAGAGCCAGGGCTGTGTTTTGTTCGCTGTTCTGTCTCCATCTAAAAAATAGTACCTGACACGGACATATCAGTCAAATGAGTAAAGGAAGTAAATACTTGGCTTTCGCCTTTGGAAATGAGGAATCACTGAAGTTTTAACTTCAGGTCCCAAGGGGATTAACCAGTGGTGTGACCACGGGCAGTGGTGATGGGGTACTGAGGACCACTCTGTAAGACTTCTACAGCAGTGGTCCAGTCTGAGGGAACCGAAAGGCACTAAGTGGGGCAGTGAAATGTCCCCTGTCCCCCGTTCTCCTTTATTCAGTAAACAGCCACGCCAGGCTCCGGGTTGGGCACAGGACAGGAACGCAGACAGCGCTGGACAGGGCCTCAGCCCTACTGCCCGCCTGGGACCTGCAGCCTCGCTGGCAGACAGTGGTTTGGTTTTGGTTCCCATGTGTGAGATCAAACAGTGAGCTACTGCAGGGGCACGGGAAGCAAAGGGGAAACAGGAAAAGTCGGTGGCAGGCAGACAAGAAGAAAAAAAGAAAGCACAGAAAGTGGCAGGTGGAGCCGGCAGCAAACCTGTCTGGTCAACCATGTCTGCAGGTGGCAACCGAGGGCAGGAGAAGACACCAGGGAGGTTCGTCTGGGCAGGCAGCGTTCAGCTGGGGGGAAAGCTGCTGTGATCTCCCCTCCCCTCCTCTCGGACCCGCACTCACCTGCGTCCCGACTTGTCTGTCTTGCCCACATCCTTTCAGTCACCCAGGCTCAAGGCCTGCAGGTTGGCCGACACCCCCCGAAAACGCCCACCTGGTCCACACATCCCCGCCCTTCCTCAGCTCTGCTATCACAACCTGGGCCTCAGGCACATCATGTGCAAACCTAACATTCCACGGATTCCGTCTCTACTCTGGACTCCTCCTCTAACGCTGTGTCTGGTACCGCACCACCGGAATGTTCTTCCCCAAAACACGTCTCCATTCCAAAGCCCCCCGCTGCCCAGAGAAAACTGCCCATGCAGCCCGACCTTTCAGACTTTCCTCCCCTAGGCCCGCTTCTCACTTTCCCTCCTGCACCTCGCTGGCCTCGTCCGGCCTCCACTGACCACAGCACGCTCACACTGCCCTCGAGGCTGGTCCTGCTCGGTGCAGGAGCCACTGGCCACATAGAGCTATTAAAACTGGCTAAAATTTAAAATTCAAGTCCTCAACGGCTCCAGCCACATTTTAAGGACACACCCCCCATGTGGCCAGGCGCTACCGTACAGGCCAGTGTAGAAAGGAAACATCGTCACCACCGCAGCAAGTGCTACGGGACAGACTGTGCCTCTCCGCACCTTCGCTGCCCTCCCAATTCACTTCCACGTCTTCTACTGCTTCTTATTTCTTGCACACACAGCACCTGGGCCGTAATGCAGGTATGGATGCCGCCAGGGCGGGAGCCATCCCTCCCTTCTTCCCAGCCTCGCAGGAGAGCTCCGCGGGGTGCTCACAGGTTTCTGCAATGCCTCCTTTCTTAACTCCTTGGAATAGAACGCTCAGTGAGAGCAGGTCGTTTCGAAAATTTAAAATTCCCAATGAAGCACCAAAGAATCATTTTCTAAGCACCTTCACCTCGGAAACAAAATGATGAGGGGAGCCCTGGCTGGTGTAGCTCAGTGGATTGAGCGCGGGCTGGGAACTCAGCGGTCCCGGTTCGATTCCCAGTCAGGGCACATGCCTGGGTTGCAGGCCAGGTCCCCAGTGAGGGCCATGTGAGAGGCAACCATACATTGCTGTTTCTCCCTTGCTTTCTCCCTCCCTTCTCCTCTCTCCAAAAAATAAATAAAATCTTTAAAAAAAAAAAAAATGATGAGGGGAGGATGTACTTGGAATATCCGATGGTACTGAAGTGATTCTGTGCCTAGAAACGTAAAGGGACTCTACCGCCTGCAATGCGCTTTTCTACTGAAATCACTGATGCACGCCAAGAATAGAATTCTGGCTCTCTCTATCCACCGTTTAAATTATTATCGATTCATGCCGTGTGCTGGGTGATGGATTTCTTCGGGTTCTGCAGATGGCAAATGCCTCCCCCCCGAAAGCACACTTTGATGAAAGTAAAGTTGGTGGCACCGCATTAGCAATTCTTCCGATCTCCACACTCGATGCCACTCACGGCTCCAGACGGCCTTGCTTTTCCCACAAAGGATGCACAGTCATGGGCTTAACCTCCAAGGTGGGGGCAGGAAGAAAAAGACACCACCACGTGGGTGTGGGAGCAGCGCTGAGCCAGGCCTGCTTCACGAGAGGGTCAGGCGGGCAACTCCACAGAAACGCAATGTCGGGGCCCCAGCCCCGTGTATGTTGGTTTGAGGGCTTTTATTCTTTTTAATGAGACTACAGTACACACACGGTACCAGGTGCGGACCTTAGTGGGCGGTCTCATGGTATGCCCTTTATATCCCATTCATTTTTCTTACCATCTTAACTATCATGTCAACTTTAAGGGTACAGTTCAGCAGTGTCAACTATATTCGCGTTGCTGTGTGACAGGTTTCTACAACTTTTTCATCTTGCAAAACAAGCTCTACACCCACTGAACAACCCCATTTCCTCCCCAGCCCCCGGCTGAGTCTGGGCTTCACCAAGCCCCCCTGGTGATTTGGATGCCCACCAGCATTTGAGAAATCCCGCTCTGACAATCCCAGGCCCTAGGGCCTTCGAGGAAGAGCAGAGAAAGGCAGGTGTGTTGGAAGCCCGGCACCCGGAAAAGCCTAGCGGGAGGCGTGTCACTTGGCCTATTCTGGCCCCACACCCTGTCGTGCGTGGCCGCCGTGGCCACGGCCCTGCCTTAGATACCAGGGAGAGCCAAACGGACGGCGTTTCTCGAACACGTGTGTGGCCAACTCAGTAAGAAAATTGTATTTCTCATCATCAGACCAAACTCTGGAAATTCCACTTGATGGCCCTAAAACAGAATTGGAAAGCTATAAACTTTGAGTGGGAGAGAATGATTGTATTTTCATCAGTCGCTGCAGCAGACAGTTATTTAATTCTGACTTTGAGTTTTATCTGTCCATTTTAATCATTTGTGCCTCTCACTGGGAAATTCCCCCCGAGCCTCTCCAGTGGAAATTTCAGGAGGGTACAATGACACACAGGAAATAACCATGGCATTGCAAACCACAGACCAGTTTTGATTTACAAGTCATTAGAAACAGGAGGCATTTACTATTCCTTGCAGGCAAAGAGGGATTGCATGATGAATAATGGAAAAAGCGAAGTGCATTTAAAACTCTTCTGCGGATAACGGTCTCTCCGGGCCACACAAAACACACATTCACAGAGGGCTCCCTGGGTGCCGGGCCCCCATCAACACACACTCAGTCGCACCCCAGCCTCCGAAGGGTCAGAATCAGGTGGACCTAGGCCACTTCCCTCCAACAGGTGGGTTTCTGGACTATCATCTCCTGACTCTCACGAGTTCCAATGATTTAGCACACCACCGCACATCGAGAGCTAGGAATTTTAGAAACAGCCCAAAGCTTGGGCGATTTTAGACTTTTCCCTTTTCTTAAAAAGGGTTCTAGCAATATGCCTACTAAGTCCTGATTTCTGTAAATATTATCAAACCGAGGGACAAGCATCTGGGAGAACACAGGCTCTAGTGTTGGGAGGGAGGGAGGGAAGGAGGGAGGGAGGGAGGAAAGGAAGAAAGGAAGGAAGGAAAGAAGGAAGGAAGGACAAAAATGAACCCAAGTTAAACCACCACAGCTCTTCATATCATGATGAGGAAGCACCAACAGGCCCTATTAAAGCTACAATCTCCAAATCCCACTCAATACATTTTGGCTCCAATCACAGGCATCTTCTCCAGTGTTTAATTTGCATTACATGTCCATCTTTCTAGCCACGGAGACAAAGGGCAGTAAAAGAAGGTTTCCCGGTACTTTTATTCACATGTGAATTGGTGCTCAGTACTCTAAAAGGGTAATTGCAGCAATTCATAGTTTTCTCATATTACTCCACTGCCATCAAATCGGAACGAGGCTCACTGTGTCTTCCACTTTAAAGCCTGTCCCAGCATCGCACTCTGAAATGATTCGCTCTGTGAAAACTTCAAGGGGAGATACGGGAGACGGTCCTCACCCCTCCAGGGTTATGTGGACACTGTGGTGAGCAGCATTAATGGCCAGAGCTCTGGGGTTGCAATAGTCGGCCCAAGAAGAAGAGAGTGAATTTTTAAGGTGTAAATGTACTCGGTAGGGTGGACATTCTTCTAAATACTGAATTTTTTTCTTTTTTCAGCTCACTCGGATGCACAGCTGCATTTTCCCAGCAAAACGTAGCCCTGTGATGGCTCTGGAAGCTCCGTTCGCTGTCACCTGGGTGGACATTCTGACAAATACGCTGATCCTGAACGTGTCTTCATCCCGCTCACAAAGCACGGGAGGTTAAAAATAACCAAGGCTACGCAATACTGGATTTGAAATTATGATTTATCTGGATATTTTATGATGCCATCCATAACCCAATGTCTTCAGAACTAAAAAAGAACACTTCTGACATTTACCTTCTGATAGTAAGTACTTCCTTTTTGAGAAATGAAAGGGTTTTTTTTTTTTTGTCAACTTGATTTTTAAAATCTGCATAAAACTGCCTTAAAAACCAACACGAGCACACCCTGCACAGAGACAGAGAGCACAAACCAGAACGGCCACAGAACGAGCCCCTGCACACTTTGACGTCTGCTTCTAGGCAAGAGCAAAGACCAGCGGAGGGTGGGGGCAGCGAGAACCAGCGCCCCCCACGGCCACGGCTCTTTGCGAGAGGCCTGCTTGACTCGTGCGAAATAACCAACACAGACAGCAACGCGGTGGCTCGCCCCAGTGGGTGGTCCTAGACAGCAACAGGCAGTTCTAAAGGCAGGGGTGCCCCACCTGTGGGTGTCTCTGGGCCACACACTGCAACCCATGATCACAAAAACATCTCACAACGTTTTAAGTAAATTTGCAATTTTTGTTGGGCCACATTCATCACAGCCGTCCAGGGCTGCGTGTGGCCCGCGGGCCACACCGCTGGACACCCCTGCTAGAGCCTCATTGGAAACCAGCACTAAATGTCTATGAAAGGATATGAGGGGACTATGACTCTTGAACCCACTGGAGCTAAAGGACCCTCCTGGGAACAGATTTCACGGCGGCGACTGGAACCGTAACTGCTGCCCATCGCGTCTCACCTCTGAAAGCGCAGCCAAGACATGGACAAAACACCGCCTGGCATTATGAAGAAGTGACTGGCTTAGTACAAAAAGGATTCTTAGAAAACATTTATTTTAAAAGTCCAACGGAACTGGAAAATGGGCAACGGCTATCAACAAAACATTAAAAAAGCAATGGCAATAAATACATGAAGCATTCTTAACTTCATTCACAATCTTAAAAATAGAAATTAAAATGCAATACCATTTTTCTTCTAAAAAGAAAAAGCTGGTAAGAAAATAGTGGCATTCTTTCCTAAAGGACAGGAAATAGCAGCCCTCGCGCATTGCAATGGGAGTATAAATCTGGCTCAATCCTGGAGGCAATTTGGTAATACTTAGCAAAATTTTAAATTCCCACATCTTTCAACTGAATTCCACTTAAATTCCACTGCTTGACGTTTTCCCCATATGATATACAATATGTGTAGAGCACCATTTGTAAAAGAAAAACTGGACAACCTAAACGTCTCTCACTGGGCCTGGTTAAATACGTTAACATATGATTCCATGAATTATCATATATTCATAGAGCTGACTGCTTTGTAGCCGTTAAAAGGAATGCAAACAAGCTCTACAAACTGACATGGGAAGATTCCTAAGATACATTGGTAAATTAAAAAGCCATATTCTATATACATTATCTGCATTGTGTTTCCATTGCTGTAAAAAAAAAAAATTAAGTGTATGTATCTTTTCCATGCAAATAAACTCCCCCAAAGAGACACACTAGCCCCTCGTAGGAGGTAACACAGAATGAGAGCTGAAATAGTGGACTTTACTTCTGACTTCCTACAAATCCTTGGCTATATTTTTTATGCAATAATTATGCTGTTTCACAATAATATTTACTCTCCTCTTCCTTCCACCGCCAAGCTACCAGCTGTATGTACTGTCAAAAACGACTTCATGGTTTCGTGTCTGGTTTAATTCTGAGGCTCTTAGGAGGCGGGGGGAGGAGGTGCAGGGACGAGGAGCAGAGGCAGACTGGGAAAAGCACGTTTGGAAAAGTTTCACTGTGTACGGAAAGAAATGCCAGTACTTCACAGCCAATAACGCGTCCAGCTGAGCCCACTGCTGTCCACTGGGGCAGTCCAACGATTTGCTCTATTTTCAAGCCGAAAGTGGATCCTAGTTTTATTTCCATGGTCTGTTTAATGTATTTGGTGAATGCCAACCAACTCCTGTGCTGTGGTAGGCTGCACAGTGACCTAAAGGTGTCCAAGTCCTCATTCCCAGGACGGTGACTGTGTTAGGTTACGTGCCAATGGGGAATTAAGGTCGCTGATCAGCTGATCTTAAAGTGGGGAGATAATCCTGTTATCTGGAGGGGCCCAGTGTACCCACAAGGATCCTTAGAGGTGGAAGCAGAAGGCACAAAGGGGGAAGCCAGAAGGAGCCACGACTAGGGAAGCAGGGGCAAAGGGACGCAACGTGCCTGGACAGGAAGGGGCCCTGAGCCAAGAAGTGCCAGCAGCCTCTAGAAGCCAGAAAAGCCAAAGAAACAGATTCTCCTCTAGAGTCTGCAGAAAGGAACACAGCCCTGCCAACACCTTCATTTTGGTCCACTGAGACCTGTGCCAGACTTCTAACCTCCAAAACTGCAGGATGATATATCTGTGTTGTGTTAATCTGTTAAATTTGTAGCAGTTTGTTATAGCAGCCCAAAGGAAACTAATACAAACTACCTACATTTCCTTTATTTCTCTACACCCCAGACTTTCTCCTGTGGGCAAACCTGGGCTATGCTGTGAAAATCAGCCCACCTGGACACGCCGCCGGACAGGTGCCCGATGGCCTGGGCCCACACTGCCAACTCAGCTGGCTGGTTTCCAGGTTTTCCTGGGAGAGAACCCAGACAAGACACCAGCAGTAAAACTGCCTTGATGATTACTTAGCTATGTCTGCAGAAGCCGAATTTGAATAAGTTATTAATGCATGTCCTTTGTCAGTCTTGCCCCATCATGCCAATAAATATACGTGCCATTGTTTGCACCCAGACCACTCTTGTGGAGGACTAACAGAAGAAAAATGGTCTGACGGCAGGAGCCCAGAAGAGCCTAACAGCAAATGCTCTTCAGGGGTTGGTTCTCAATGCACCAATGACAATGACACAGGCAGGGCAAAGGGCAATTTGAATAAACACTGATTCACTCCTGAGCCCCTACTGTGTGCAGGACACAGAGCTGAACACTGAAAATACATGGTCTCGTCTAATGCCCACAGCATTTCCAACAGGAAGTTACTATGAGCACTACCACTGGTGACTCACATGCCCACAGTCTCACGCCCAGTATGGGAAAGACCTTGGGTGCAAACCGCTCCAGAGGAGGGACTGTACCAACACATCAAGCTGATCCCTCCCCATCCAGGGACAGCCGAAACTGCCCTCCACTCTATACAAAAGTGTTCAAAAGAAGGAGAGAGAGAATATTGGTGTCATTCCGCTGATCCTAGAAATGCCTTCACTGAACTGGACCTCTCCAAAATACCCCCGGGGACTTTGAGAAACTCTTCTACTCGTCTCAAACAGCTAAATTATTTAAAACAGGATCTCTCGTTGACTTTATTATTTTGTAGCTTAGGTTCTACCAACTGCTTCTTCAAGGAGTCTGTGTTCTTAAATGACATAAACCGAAAGCTTGCCTTTGTGAAGGGGGCACTCTGATGCTCACAAAGGCTTTCCGGTGCATCTCAGGAAGTAACGGGGGTCATCTGTCCCTCACTTCCCAGGGCTCGCGGAGTCTCCACTCACCTGGTTACAAACCACCGACCTCCCAGAGCAGCCTTAAGCAGGCAGCATATTCTCCTCGTGGGCATTTCTACAGAAAATCCCCTTTGAAACAAAGTTTTTAGCTCTAAAATTTCATCATAGTGGAATTTTTAAAAAGGCATGTAAACAGAAGCGTGGTCTCTTTCTCTTGCTTCCATTTCTTTCCTCAATTCAGTACCTGAACTTGGTATCAGTCTACTCCGTGAAAACCTCAGTCCCCAAGGAGTCATTTTTCTCCCCGAACTACATGATATGCGTATTTCCTTTTTGAGCCAGAACTACATGTTGGCCCTGCATTTTAATACAGCAGCCGCTGAAAAGACAGCATCTGAAATCTGAAACACATTTTCTGAACACCGTCATTCACGGTGCAGGTCCCCTTCCAGACTCACCCACCAAGTTCTAAACACAACGTGGGTGAAAGGCTATTTGCTCACTGCAAGGAGTGGAGATGTGACATTCTTGTAATATTAATTTTTAAATATCTACAAAAATGTTATATACATGTCTTACTCTTTTTAAAGGAAAGAAGTTCTGATGCAATCAAGTCAAATGTGAAAAAAGATTTGGGGCAATCTGAAGAACACGTCCATAGTTTTACAGATTGGGACACTATTCTCAATTATGTTTCATGTCATTTCCAAAAAGGTTACGGTTTCTTTTTCCTCCATGCGACTGTATTTCTGCCTCTCTTCCTACACTTCTGCATGACGAGGTCATTTGCTGAGATTATCGCAGCTAATAAAGAGAGCCACATGGGACAGCAGGAAAAGCCGGTGTCCACTTAGCTGGCTGTGAACAATGAACAACAGAGAAAAAAGACAACGGGGACAGGGTGTCACATGACAGCTGACTATGCTTATCCCAGAGCCCACCCACTTCACTCGGCGCTTGCTGCTCTAAATCTGTCTGCAGTGGCAAGGACAGCTCTGGTCCTGGGGTGACAGGAGACAGGATGGACAGCCACACAGCTGCTGGTCAAGTACATTCAAGTATTAAGAGAAGTGGTTGGTTGAGTCCTATATGCGCAGGGTCTGAAAATCACCAACTGAACTCGGACAATTCTACAGCTATCATTCTCCGGCTCAGTTTCCTTCACATGCACACACAGTCTACATGCTGCCTGGTTGCTCACACCTGTCATTGTCACCCCCAATTTTTTAATTTACAATTATTATTTAGTACACACTGAGCCCCTACACTGCACAGCACATGGTCCATCTCCAAAACCCAATTCAAGTTGCAAAAGGGATACAAGAACTCATTGATTAATTCAGGCAAAGCCCAAAGTACTGTATATGTGAGAAAAGATTTTACTCTTTTCTTCCATAACATTCTTTCCCCAAGACCATAAATCTCTCAGTGCTGACTTTCCATCTTAGAAAAGTGAACGTCATCCAAGGCAGCATATAAATCACCGTGAGAATAGTTATTCATCATGGGCAAATAAAAATATAAGCCAGGCAGATGGTGAAAAGCTCATTTATACTGGTATAATTTCATGGGACTAGGCAGGCAAGGGGGGACGGGTAGGGAATTGTAAAATCCAGGGCCACATTTACGAGATGAGAAGAAACACACAAAACAACAGAATACTAAAAAGGATCACACCACATCGCTACCACCTCTTTGACACTTCACGTCTGGTTCAGATCTCACTTCCTCCCTTCTTGGTAACAGGAACGATGGGAAGGCAGAGAGAAAAGGAGCAACGGAGCAAACCCAGACTAAATACCGCAGTGTGTTAAGCCCTTTTCATTCACCCGTTTCAGAGCACTTAATCCTTTGGGTATAGCTGTGGGATAGGAGAGACTGTACCACTTGGTGCTGATTTTTTTCATAGGGCTCCAGCTCACAAGTGGCAAATCTCAGCTGGCTCCCTCCCCAACACTCTGGCGGGTGTTTATGTCACAAAGCCACCATGGCCTGGGGGGGAGGGGAGAGGAGGGAAGCAACACGGTGATCCCTCCTCAGGCGACCCCCAAAGTCTGGCTTATTCCAGTGTCAAAATCCATTAAGAGCCCCCAGACACTCCACTGGCCCCTGAGAAACTAGGATTTGGGTCCTACCGCTCGATTCCACTTCTTTCTTATAAAAGCAACATCCAGCCAAGAAAACCAAACATTATCACCCATGACAAGGAAGCAGGGGAAGAGGAAGTGAAAAGGGATGGCGGAAGGAACAAGACTTTGAAACAGTATCACAAAGTGAAATTCATCCCCCAAAGCTGTACAGGAAACTATGCTGCTGTGCCTGTATCAGAGAGCTCATTAGTGCTGCCAAAAACGAAGATCAAGAAGCCCTTGGAAAATGCACACAGGGCATCTCACAGATGGGTGTGAGATGGTTATGTCTGCTGTTGATTTTTCAACGAAAGAATAAAAGCAGAAAAATGCTTTTTTGCAAGGCAGGAAGCTCTTCATCATTACAGCCCATCAGGGGACCAGAGAAACAAGCCTTCAAATTCCAAGTCACCTTCCGGTTGCTCATCTGAACGGCTACGGGCCTCAGGGAAACGTGCAGCCACAGACCGCTAGGACCTCCGCGGTCTTGGCATACTAACCTGGAAACAGCACTTGGCTGAAAACCATCTCTCCTGCTGCTCATCTCAAGACATAAAACATAACGACAATAGGTCCTCTCTTAACATCGTCACTAGGCTCTGCAACTTTAACAGAAAGCACATACAAGGAAACCAGTTTTACCACAGGCCAATTGATATAAACAAGAGTTAAATTCCTATGTCATCTCATTGTTCTAACAAAACAAGACAGTGTTACGTAAGCTAAATAAGACAGTGTTACGTGAGTAGCTGCTGTTCAACTATCGTGAAATGTACGTGGAGTGAACACGCTGAGTGTCTTAGCTCGGGCTGCATAACAAAATGCCACAGACTAGTGGTCTCAACAACAGGAATTTATTTCCTCACAGTCCTGGAGGCTGGAAGTCCAAGGTCAGGGTGCCAGCAGGGTTGGGCTCCAGTGAGGACCTCCTTCCCGGTTTGCGGATGGCTGCCTTCTCTGTGTGTCCTCCTCACAGGGCAGAGAGAGACTGAGGCCGCCCTCTCCCCTCTCCCTCTTTGTACCAGGCTACAGTTCTGTCGGATGAGGGCCCCACTCTCATGGTCTCATTTAACCTTAATTGCCTCCTGAAGACCCCACCTCCCACACAGAGTCACACTGAAGGTCAGGGCTTCCCCACATGAATTGTTTCTAGGAGGCTGACTACTTTTGACAGCTCATAGGTGGAATCATGCAGTATTTGTCCTTCTGTGACTGGCTTATTTCACTCAGCATAATGTCCTCCAGGTTCATCCATATCGCGGCACGTGACAGAACCTCCTTCTTCAAAAAGGCAGAATAATGACCCACTGCACGTGTACACACATCTTCTTTAGGCATTCATCCACTGAGGGCTGTTCAGGTTATTGCCACCCCTCAGCAATGACGACCAATGCTACGGTGAGTGCAAGTATCTCTCAGATGCTAATTTTATTTCTTTTGGATAAATACACAAAAGTAGGACTCCTGGATGATGTGGTAGTTCTTTCTCGAATTTTTGGGGAGAATCTCCATATTGTTCGCCAGCAACCTATTTACCAAACCTGGAAACACTTACTAGCACAATTCCTATTGTATGAGAAAATTATTTTGCTTGAGCTACTAATTGTTGGATTCTCTCTTGCTGGCAACTGAAAGAATTTTATTGGGTACAGGAAATAGTATACTATATAAGAAAGGGCGCTGGCTTGGGAGAAAGGAAGCCCAAGTACCAATCTTGTCCCCAACACCAATAGTCACTGACAGCCACTCCAGTTTGGGGAGTGGCCATTTGACCCCAAAAAGAGTATCCTAATTCTAAGATACAGTGACTCAAAAGCTATGATTCAAAGAGAGAAAAAGTCCTCCAGAATCTGAGGATGTGCAATCAAACTATCTGGTAACAGTGTCGGGACTGGGGTGGGAAGTGGTAATCATATCAAATGAGAACTGTAACAAATTCTAAGTGGGATCAGCGACATTTCCTACACAGCAATCCTCTGGAATTAAACATTGTGGGGTTACGACAGAATTCAATAAAGTGATTTTCAAGCATTGTGAGTCCGTGATAGCTACCTCACTCCTTGGTCAAACAGTTGACAACAAATAAATATGTGTCAAGTATTTTGAACAATCCTTTAAGATTGAAGATTTGTGTTATGAGAATTATCCAAAGGGTTGAAACAGTGTATTGCCTTATTTTCAAAAACTTATCACCATACCTGAAACCCTTAATTAATACCTACCCACGCACATATGTAGCGTGGAGACAGAAGAAAGAGATGATAGTGGGTGGAGGGGAGTTCAGTGCTAAAATGACAATTCAACCAAGGACACAAAACCTCTTCTTGGAGCCAAATTCCTATTTGCCTCCTTCCTTTATTCACGAAACAATTTTCCAGCCTTGAGGAAGGGAGGCGATTACTCCACGCTGACTTGAAAATTCAGTTCTGCAATTTTCTCACCAAACCCCATCTGGCTCATTTACACGCTGATCTAGAGCTCAGTACTTTGGGAGGTGAGGAGAAGTCTTTCTAGTTGGGGGCGGGGGTGGGGGGATGGCTGTGTGTGGTCTCCTGACAGCAGCCACCGCAATACAGACAATTAACCAGACAACGCTTCTAATGAAACAATCAGCCCAGGGACTGGCAGGAGCTCAAAGGCAAAGGCTTAAATCCTGCTCGGCTCAGGGTCTCCCCAGTGGGAGGGATTAACAGTATTAATAGTACTAACTCCTCACCTTCCCCTCAGGCCAAGCAGAAGGCATCTGAGCACCAAATAATTACCTCAAATGACTACACGACGTTATTTTTAAATGCCCCTCTTTTTCTATACCATCGATGGGGGATTTGAAGCAGTTTTTCAAGTTTAACAGATGTTCTTCATCTGGGGACTGCATAAACAGACTCTGGGCCCAGTGGATACTGCCAGCCAGCCACAAGAGCGGCATGGACGGCTGGCTAACACCCGACAGGGATGAATCTCAAACAGGCTGCACTAAATGAAGTAAGCGAGGCTCACAAGGCTACATCCCGTGCGATTCCCCTGACAGGCCGCTCTGGAAAAGGCAAAACTGAATGGATATAAAACAGGAGCGGTTTCCAAGGGCAAGGTGGACGGGTTAACTAGAGAAGAACACGAGGGAATCCAAGAAAGGGATGGAACTGTCCTAGGCTTTGATTTGTTACGAGTGAGAAAATTGCATTTTAAAAGGGTGAATTTCATTATTTATGAATTACACCTCAATAAACCCGAATTTTGAGGAACATGAAGGCCTAGCCCCTTGGATATGTCCTTCCGAAAGGTGGACGGGGGCCCTGTCACTCAGGGCTGTCTTCATGCAGCCCTCGGCTTTCCAGGCCCAAAAGCCCGGCCAGTTGGGATCCAGCGCCGGCACAGAAACGACTCCAGGTATTTCCACTAGAAAGGGATTTTGTGTGGGAATTAGGTGCTCAAAGAATCGCTGAAAGATCTGGAAGGAGCGGAAGTCCCCCTTAGACTCTTTACTTCAAGAACACACCATCATCGGGGCCACAATCTAAATGTCGGGACGGTGCTGCCACCCAGCAAGCTTCTCTTGCCCAAGCAGGTGGGACTAAGGTCCTAAAACAATGAGTCTGGCTCTGAGCTGCCTCTCAACACTCACAGCCCCGTGGCCTGGCCTGCCAGCAGCACCGGCAGAAGGAATCGGGCGGGGTCTTCACCTCAGGCTTCCAAACCTCACACAAATGCACTTGGAAACCTCGCCGTAGGAAAGCCAGGGCCATGGAGTGGTTCGGTTTCCGCTCAGAAGGGTGCAGTAAGGGCGACTACTAGAACAGGGCCAGTCCTCAGTGTCTCCCCCATCCCAGTTCTTCCCATCCCAGAACAAGGCATTCTTCGACACAGAAAGCAAACAAAACCCTTTTTCTGTCTAAACTTAGATTTCCAACGGTGTTAAGAGAGTAGAAAAATTGCTCCACTAATGGGTAAAACCAAGATCCCGATTCATTTTATTATGGAAGAGTATTTCATTTTCACATTTGGTTGTAGCCCCAGCAGAATAAAATTTTAAGATCACTGCATGTGATAACAGAGCCAATCACGGTTCTAACTCATGCATTAAATATACACTGCTCTGTGAGTTTTATTCTGCTGGGAATTAAGCAGACTAATCTTGAAAATGCATTAATTTTCCAGACATCTGTAAGTTATTTTATGGTAAGCCAGAATCAAAGGAGGGGAGTGTGATACTGTTATTTATAATATGAAAAGAATATCTTTGGTCTTTGTCTGCATTCCTGGAAGAAAGCTCCTAAAAGCCACAGAATTTCCTGAAAGATGAGAGAGATAAAGGTATCTTTTGTTGTGTTATTGGGGCAACTTTAGGAAAGCCTCTAGCTAACCTAAGGATGCGGAATGGTTGCCGGAGGAACCAGATGAAAAGGTTGGAACTTTCAGTCCCACCCCAACCTCCAGGGAGGAGAGAGAGACTGGAGACTGAGTTCAATCACTAATAGCCAGTGATCTAACCAACCATTCCTGTGTAACAAAGCCTCCGAAATCCCAAACAGAACAGGGAGCAGAGAGCTGCTGGGCTGGCGAACACGTGCGTGTCCCAGGAGAGTGCACACCTGCAGAGGGAAGGAAGTGCCACTCCCTTCCCTCTGCATCTCTCCCATCTTTTCCTGAATTATATCCTTTTATACTAAACTGGTAAATGCTTCTCTGAGTTCTGTGAGCCAAACCAGCAAATTAATCCAAGCCGCGGAGGGGTCATGGGAACCTCTGACCTACAGTCAGTTGGTCAGAAGCACAGGTGACACTGAACTTACATGGCTGGCATCTGAAGTGGGGGGCTGGGGGGGTCTCATGGGACTGCGCCCTTACTCTGTGGGACCTGACACTCTCTCCAGGTAGACAGGGTCAGAGCGGGGTTGAATTGTGGGACACCCAGTCTGCGTCCACTGAGAATTGGATTGTTTATTGCTCGGTGGTATTACACACACACACACACACACACCCAGAGGGGAGGTATCTTTTATCCCTAATTATTGCTCCTAAAGACCTAACTTGATCAAAACAATTTTTTAAAAAAATATCTATTTAGCTCACGTACCACAATAACTACCATTCTTAGTTTCCCAGTGAATCACTCCCAGAATAACGGTAATCTCCGTGCCAAAAGGGTACGGAACCTTCTCATAAGAAAGTTTTCGCCTTTAGGAATTTCACAGCCTTCTGGGGTCATTTCTCTAAGTTGTACACGGAGGCGGCACTGGAAACCATTTTCCTTTTTCTGACAGGAAAACTATCGGGTATATATATATATATTGCTAGCTTCTTTAACTCTTAAAAAAAAATTTTAACAAAGCAAAATCACCTCAAATAAGAGTAGCGTGCAGGCCACAGAAGCTGTTTGGGCTGCGAGGATCATCCCCCAGAGCTGCCATTGGGGGTCTGCAAAGCACCCTCATTCTCCCTCCTCACACCCCAGTGAGACTCTCACAAACAGTGTCTCATGTGGCTTTCACAACAGAAGGAAGGGCAAAAATGACAACCAGAAATTAATGATTGTTCTGAACTTAGGGGGAAAAGGCTCTCCCTCGTTCTCTTTCAGGGTATTTTTTTAAAAGTTGCAGCTGGGAGCTCGTTATTTCTTATGGACAATTACATACAATGGCCTGCCAAAGGTACCGATTGGTGAAGGCGAGTGGGCCACAGTTTTACGTAAAAAGAACAGACCCGGCCTCCCTAACTTCAGGGTCAGAGGAAACCCCATTCGGGAAAAGCAAGAGAAACACCAAAGAGGAGTGCAGGACAATGAGGATCCCCAGCCCTAGTAAGTAAGCTTCTTAGGTTATAGCCCCCTGTTCGGTTCTGCCCGAGAAAGCTGCTGAGAGTGAAGACCTCAAAAATTATTACTAGAGATCTAAGAACTTCCTTCTGTACTCTTTAAATTTCTCTCTAGAGCAAGAGTTTAAACAGGTTTATTATGGTGCGAATCCCCGAAGGTTCTTTTCCAAGAAAATAAAGGGAACAGCATCTTTCAACCCTCTACTGCTAAGTGCCCCAACCTCAAAGGCCACCCCACCGAAGTATCTCAAAAAAGCAATATGACAGCGCGGCTCCTAAAATACTCAGTTGTCGACTTACCTTCCAGTTTACCTACACAGCAGCAGTCAGTGTTTCCAACCTGAAACTCATGGTACAGGTAGAGGCCAATGCCTTTCAACATCTCATATCCCCTGTGAACCTCTCACCCTGCAAAGGCACCGCATCGATGGTGATAAAACCTTTGTAGGCAGGCGGATCCTGCCTCTGGAGGAACTAAGCTACCAAGTCACTGTCAGAGACTATAATGGTGTGAAGCTTGGAGAGCAATTTCAATTGATAACCAACACCATTCGACTGAAGAAGCTGCCTCTGGGCTTTCAACCTTACAAAATAGATTGTGTGAGCGTTCCACACTTTTCAGCCTAAGTTGATTTCCATTCTCAGTAAGAATAACCCCTAGCCCTGGCTGGTGTAGCTCAGTGGATTGAGTGCGGGCTGGGAACCAAAGGGTCCCGGTTCGATTCCCAGTCGGGGCACATGCCTGGGTTGTGGGCCTGGTCCCCGGTCATGGCCATGTGAGAGGTAACCATACATTGCTGTTTCTCTTCCTCTCTTTCTCCCTCCCTTCCCCTCTCTCTAAAAAATAAATAAATAAATCTTAAAAAAAAAAAAAAAAAAGGATAACCCCTAACGCGGTAAAAGTGGGGCTCAGCCTGGGTCAAGAGATCATGTCAACAGGACATGCACATCAAAAGGAAAAGGGCCCTGGCCAGGTGGCTCAGCTGCTTGGAGCGTTGTCCTGTTCACCAAAAGGCTGCGGGTTCGATCCCTGGGTTTGATTCCTGGTCAGGGAGTGTATGAGAGGAAGTTTCTCTGTCACATCGATGTGTGTGTGTGTGTGTGTCTCATCAATAAACATATCTTCAGGCAAGGATATGTAAAAAAATGTTTCAAAGAAAAAGGAAAAAACAAAATTCTGACACAAAGTAAAACTGAAAAAAGGCAACGCTCCACCTGGCCTCCTCCTAGCCACCACCAGACGCACAGTCAGTCACGAGAGTCATGCAACCGAGTCCCAAAGCCTGTCCGAGCCTGGCTGGTGGTTCAGACCTGCAGGGGCTGCTCCTCCCTAGCCAGGCAGGGCAGGTGTCCCCTGCAGCCTGGACCTGGGCTGCAGGGCAGTGCCCAGAGGGAGTCTCGGCCATTGCCCCACGGACCCTGGGTCTGCAGCATGCAGGAGTCGAGCATGTGAGGCAGGATCTTCAGCACGAACCACACAAAGAAGCCATTCTTCAGGGGAGCGACAGAATATATTGTAACTGCTCCCTTCCCATCAATAGGCATTGCTTTAATGGGCGTGTTAGAATTTCTCCCACTTGAAGTCAACATGATTCCCATTTCAATGAAAAACGGGAGATCCCTCATTGGTAGGATCACAATTCACCCACAGCAGCTGCCAGACACGAGAGCAGACGTGCCAGACATGCACAGGGCTGATTTTTTTTTTTTATCTCTCCAGGCAATGCTTCATTTCATAATTTGTCTCCTCTTAAAACAAAGAGATGAGCAAGTTACAAATATAATGAGTATGTTTCTGAACAAGCGGTAACACAGGCCACGCTGAGCGGACGGGCGCTTACCTCTGGCTCTGGCTGGAGGCTTTGCTCATCTTCGGCGGAGTTTGGTAAAATGGCCCAGGTTATGTTGGCACTGGCTGATGGCAAAGAGCCAAATGTCCCATTTTTCAGCGGCTCTGTGGAATGTGACTTGGGACCGTGCCATCCCAGGATGTTTTCTGAAATAAAGACCTAGATTGATGCCAAGTATTTTCCAAATTAAACACTTACAGTTCAAGAAATAGCTGTACCTTGCTGTATACAGAGACTGCCTGGAAACGGGCCCACGTTTACATGGACCGGGGTGGATTTCGGTGCAGCCTGTTTTGAGTGGCATAGCAAGTGTAGGTTCAGACCGTCTGTTTATAAACTCGCTTCTGTAGAAACAGCAGTCTCCGGCTCACCACAGGCTGTTTCTCTCCCTATCCTTGGACACAAACAACCCACATTTCCCCCGAGCCACTGTTTCTTCGAGGTGTTTTATTTTTTTAACTTAAAAACATTTTTTTTAAATGTTTACAACAAAAAACCAAAAAGCTCATTTTACAAACACAGACTGCTCAGAACGTGGTTTTAACACCACTGGACATGACAACCACAGCTTAGGGAAACAGCTGGCTGTCGTGTGGTCATGTGACGCCACCTCTGCAGTTCGAGGTGGCCGCGCAGAAGTCCCGTCACTGACGACAGATGTGGGCATTCCATTCCAGTGAGGAACACAGGTATAAACACCAATCCAGGAAGCCAGAAGCGTTTTTCTAATACCTCCCCCCAAACCTTTGGGCAGGGCAAGGAGACTTGCTAATTGTAATTTTTTTTTAACAGTCCTGTGTTGTTATAGAATATTTGTACATGTTTACAACTAAGGACAGGAGTAATCAGAGGTGGATTTCTTTACCCTTTTAATAGTGATGCTGCCACTAGACTTAGAATAGGTCTCAAACTCAGCTGACCTACCTACCCTCTGAAGATTGTTTCCGTGTCAATTCAGGGGTAAGTGATGAAGAAATGGCAGGCTGACGTAGAGACCGCCTCAGGGGAACCAGAGCTCCGCTGCTCAGCATCTCAGATGCTCTGCCCATCGAGGAACCGTGTGCATCTGCCTCTTCATTAGAGTTACTCCAAGAGAAATCTGCACGTACTCACACGTGTGTGTTAGTGTGTGCAATATCATCCAATCCAACACACTTTTATGCAGGAATCTTTTTTTTAAATGTCAAGTGCTACATCCTATAACTCTGCTGCTTAAAAGCCTCAACTGGCTTCTCACTGCGATTGAAGCAGAATCTAAACTGCCTGCCTTGGGAGACTGCAGCCTCATTTCATTCTCTCCCCGTTCGTTGCTCTCTATCCTCAAGCCATGCTGCTATTTTTTCCATTCCTCAAGTGAGCCGAGTTCATGGCAGTCAAGAGCCTCTGTGCGTGCTCTTCCTTCTGCTCAGAGTGCCATCCCTCCGGTCCAACATGGGGGGAGAGGTGTCCTGCATATATCCAGGGACTGCCTCAATGTCACTTGCTCAGCGAAGCCCCCGTGACCTTCCTGACCAAAGCAGCACCTAAAGGCACCTAAAGTCAGTTCGTTTCCTGTCTTCACACACTTCGCACTATCCGAACGCGCCCTGCTCATGTTCTTTGTCTAGCGTCTTTCTCTCCTCCTTAGAAGGACAGTCCCTGGCGGGCAGGGACAATACTGCCCTGGCCCATGGCTGTGTCCCTAAAACCCAGAACATGGTCTAGCAAAGGGTGTGCCCTTAACAAGTATGTGCAGAACGAATGAATAACTTAAGATTTTCAGAGATAGCAAATTTCAAAAAATGCGTGCATTTTACAACCTCCTAAAAGTTAAAAAATTAGAAAGGAAAAGTAGAATGGTGGTTGCCAGGGGCTAGGAATGGGGCGGGGGCCGGCAGGAATGCAGAGCTACTGTTCAGTAGGTACAGAGTTTCAGTTTTGCAAGATAGGAAGGGTTCTGGAGATTGCTCACACAACGAAGTGAGTGTATACAACACTACTGAGCTGTGTACTTAAAAAGAGTTAATACAGTAAACTTCGATATGGGTTTTTTACCACGATTTTTTAAATGGCAACAAGGCATCCATATATCCATCCTTGATGTCACCTACAAAAGGTGGAAATGCACAACACTGAAGTCAAAGGCTGCAGGACGATCCATGTCCAGACTTGGGTTCGAGACACTGGAACATGCCATGAGAATGGTGTACAGCGACTGCTTACCTGTCTGGCTGGTCGGCTGCTGCTCGGAGTCCCGAAGCCTCATTCAGATCTTCAATACTGAGCAACTGTCTCGTTAACACTGGGGTACCGCTTTTTAAAGTTTCATGTATTACACAAGTAGTACGTGTCCTCTAGATTAATTAGGAAAGCCTAAGAAGCACTAGGGGAAATAATGAGATCTGCTTGCCTAGCCAATCAGGACAGTGGTCCCTCCATCACCCCCACACCTCAACTCTGTCCCTTCCCCCACTCCACTCCACCATCATTCAGAGATGAAAATCCAGGGTACCACAGAGCAAGAAGTAGAGACTGGCCAGACATCCCAGGATAGACAAACGGACAGGAGGACTGGTGGTAGCAATGCATGCTGGGGGGTGTAGTTTTTTGTATACTGCATGGACTCAAAGTATCAAAAAACCAGTGAGTGAGGGCAGGAGAGAAACCCATCTCAGACCATTCCAGCTGCTTTAAAAAATGAGCACTAGTTTGGGAAACTCAGTAGACAGGTCTCGTTTGAGGATGAAGGAGGAAAATTCTAACAAAGAGTGAATGAAAGGGTTGCATAGAGCAACAGTATCCTCAGACGACTTCAAGGAAGAATATATCTCTGAAATTTCTAACGTGAGGTGTCAGAGAAAAAACACCAGGAAAGGTGCATCCCCAGCACAATACAGGATGAAGCAGCCTCTGAAACAGGAACAGAAGTCCAGAAGGAGGAGACAGGCTGAGGTGGAAGAGGAGATGAATGCACTGTGGAATTACTATGAAGAAATGAAATCAGGAGCAGTAGAATGAAAAGGAACACTGAAACGAGAAAAGAGCAGAACCAACACTGTAGAAAGTCAAATAAGAAGCCCGTCATGATAAGGCAGTCCCGCCAGTGTGCAGTCGCAAAGGGCACAGAGACAGCGATTAGACAGGAGGTAACAGAGATAACACACAACAGCAGTCCAAGAGATCCCGAAGGAGAGCAATCAGATCGATGGAAGAGAGACAATGAGCAACGACAGAAGGAAGAAACAGCCGCAGCTAAAGAGAGAGCTGAGGATGTGGTGCTCAAACAGTCCTGCGAAAGCTCAGCAATATTTGCTTAGGCTTCTTATGGCTGAAATTTCAAACACACAAAAGTAGACAGAACAGTTTCATGAATGCCTAGCTCGTGAAGTTTGGCAACATTTTTGAATAACAAAAAGCAAGAGAAAAATTTTTCAATCATGTGGGCAGAAAAATTAGACTTGTCTTCAAGAGGGGAAAAAAATCAAGCTAGTCCTGAATTTTGCTACACATCACTAAATGCCAGAAGGAGAACAGATGAAGAGAAGAATGCAAAAAAAAAAAAAAAAGTCCATAGATTTGGGGTGGGGTGAGGGACTTGGGGGATAAGGCTCTTCCTCAGCCAAATTATCTTTCCTCTGCTAAAAAAGGAGTCCATATTTATTGAGCTCAAGATCTACTGGACACAACTCATGTGTTACCTCATAAAATCCTAAGGACAGCCCATGAGGCAGGCCCTACTAGTACGCCCAACTGACAGATAGAGAAACGGAGGCACACGGAGCCAGTGAAGCGGGAGGATGGAGACTAAAGCCCAGGCAGCCTGGCTCCAGAGCCCAGAGCCTTCAAGTCCACACTGCTTTCCGGCAGCACTGAAGAGACTCGGTATTCAGCCTTCTGGTGGACAGGAAACTCCCTGAGGACACGTGATAACACCCTCACATACAAAGAAAAGCAGCAGCATTGAAAATTCAAGATGGGAGAAGTCACATATAAAAGGACTAGTGGTGGAGCAACGAACCCAGTAGAACAGAGCTGAGCACGGCTGGAACTAGGCGGAAGTCAGACACTCCCATCGCGTGTGAGATTGACAGAGCCACCGAGACACTCAGTAACCCGGATGAATGGTGCTTTCACACAACAGCAGTAAAATCAAAATTAGTGCCCGCCCCCGAATCTCCAGAACTTCATCTCACTTGCCTCCCCCTTGTCCTCACCGTGTCAGATCCTGTCTGGATTTAAAATTCTGATATTTTGTTCATCCTGAATTTTTTACATTAATTTTGGTTTAAAAATATGGCAAAGCATCGTTTTTATCTTAATTATTTTGGCGTCCCTTTAATTTACGCTCAAGGCAAGTGCCTCTCTCGCCTCACCCTAGACCCAGCCCTGGAACGGAACCTAAATAATTTTTCTAAACATAGTTATATCACTGAATACTAAGTCAAAATTATTTTAGAGAGATTTAATCATTATTGCACATTAAGTATTACATTAGTATTAAAATATTAAGAATAGCCCCCATATTATATTACCAAAAATCTCTCAACAAGGAACAAGGAAATTAAAGTATGCTGAGTCTTCATTCCTCAGGGAGAGTCAGAAAATAGTGTGTCATTCTTGACTTTGCTGATTCGAAAAATGCAGGTTAAAGAATGCGCATGAAAATGTAATGGCATCACACTAAAATTTATAAACATACTTTTTTCCAAAACATTACAGAAGAGTAAAGGAAATACAAAATAAAGAAAAAACAAGAAAAGCAACATGGAAATATAAAACAACAAACAGAAGTTTGAAAAAAATAAATAGAGATTGAAGGGGGGAGGAGAACATGGCGGGGAGGAAATGACAATGGAGGAAATAATACAATAAAAAAGCTAAAAAATATTAATAAATGGACTATATTGCTCTATGGACCGAGTCTCGAGACTGCCATAAAACAAAATGCAGGTCTAAACCATGTTTCATTAATTGCCAGACACACCTAATGTCCACATGTTAACACCTCTGAAACTGGCGTTCATCTCACAATCAGTGGAGTGTCACGGTTTAATTGGCAACTTTTTCCTTCTCGTGGCACAAAGGAAAACGGCGTGTTTCACTCCTGATGGTGTTTCCTGATGGTGTTTGACAGTGGAGAAAATATGCCTCCCCTCTGGAAAGCGACTCAGACATGTCTGAAGTCCACAGGAGGCCAAAAACACCCACGTGAGAAGGAGGTTGAGATCAAAACGCTACCACGGGCAGCTGACTAATGATCAAACCAAATAGCTAGGTGTCAATCACCCGTCACTCTGGTCCACCCTCATGCTGAGGAGCAGGGAGCTCATCCGAGACGACACGACAGAAGAGAACAGGAAGGCGAACGGTTGGGTGGTCCACCAAACAGCAAATCCTGTCCTTAACACAGGCTTTTGCACATACTCGGAGCTCCTCATGCAACACACCTTAGCAGAGGTGAAGAAGAAAAGCCACTATAAACCTCTGGGTCCCCGAAGCAACAAGAAGACAAGGCTACAGGAGATTTCTCTGTGCGCTTAAAGGTCTGGCTGTGGAACAGCCTCAATCTGTCCTTGGCCTCGGCGTCAACCTTGCGTGCAGTGCTGAGCGCCGCAGTGCCCATGCGGGAGCTGTGGTGTGTGACGGCACCTGGAAGGTCTGTCCCTCACCCTCTAATACTGAATTCATGCCCCCGGGTCAGTAAACCTGAAAGGGGGCTGCTCCAAAGTGCGGCGAGGTGGACGAACTTGAGAGAAGCAGAAGGCACATGTACCATGGAAACCTGGCACGTCAGCATCTAACAGCTGTGTTTTGAGAAGCTGCCACTCAAAATCTGTGTTTAGAGAGAAATTAAAAAAAGAAAATCTACCCATCTGACATACTCTGCAATGCTAGGTTTTCTTTTTTTCGTAATATGCTGTTTACTGAAGGAATCATCGCATTTTCGTCTTGGCTTTTAATCACGAAATAAGCGAAGGCGGCTCAGGTCGGGCACTTTTCCCCGAAGCAGCAGGTGTCGGGAAAACAAGGTTTAAGAGCCAGAGAAAGCACAGGGAACCTCCGAGTGGCAGAAAGGGGGCGAACTCTGGGAGTCTGAAGATGTCTCTAGAAAACAGTAAAGCGCGGCGGAAGGAAGGAGGCGACTGGCCAGAAAAGCCAGGAAGTCCTCGTCACAGTGTCACCTCTTTGACCCTTTTGCCAAACCCCCCAATGGGGGCAGGACCAATGCAACTGGCTTATTAACTGGACACCCCACAAATCTTATAGGAGAATGAAAACGCTATCACAGGGACGAGTAAAGAAAAGCGCATTAAATTCTGCTCCGGTTCTCCTCTCGTCAATGACCCGTCTCTTGCTCTCTTGTCCTGATTTATGTCCGAGGGCACCCGCATCACTCGCTGCCATTCCCCGGGGCTCTCCTGTCACTGGCCCCGGCAGCTCTGACTCCAGTGTTCTTTCCCAACACACCTTGCATTGACCATTCCATTAGTACCCAGCTCTTACCTGGCTCTAGAATGTGCTTATCTGGTTCCAGGTATCCCCTCTGACTTTGAACCATGTGCCCTGGATCAAGGCCTGCAAGCAAGGAACTAACCAGAAGCACAGACAACAGACTCTGCACCCCCACGCCCATGGAGAGGTCCAGTTTCTCTCTCACACTGGTATCCCACCTAAAAAGCCGGACTCCCAAGTAGCCCAGCCTTTCCCAATCCGGATGTAGCCCTGCCTGTTGCTCTCCGTGGAATCGGAGGCCTGCGTCTCGGCTGGGGAAAAAGATGCTCGCTTGCCCTCCTTCATCAATTATTTGCCTCCATCCAGCTGTTGAAGCAGAGCTGCAGAACCTAAGCCTTGACCAAAAAGCCGAGTCCCTTTATTAATTTTAATTACAAACCTCTCCACAAACAGAAGTTCAATGACGCATTTCAGCTCACTACATCTTAGAGACAACATCGGAGACAGGTCTGGGAGCCCAAAACAGATAGGCAGAAGGCAGACGAATACAAAAGTACTTTGGGATTTCAGTCGAGCTCGGTGTGTTTGAAATGAAATAAGCACTAGGAAGCAGCCCTTGCAGACAAAGGCTCCGAAGACAACGCATTCCCCAGAGGGTACAATGAAATGCTACAGGAGATGAAATACTACACGGCCACAAATTAATTTTTTATTTGGAAAAGGGACAGAAGAAGGGAAAAAAAACAGTGCAGGGGGCAGAACAGTGTGTTTGGGTATTTGATATGCAGGGGTCCCCCTGTGCCTCCCCGCCCAGTGAGCATGGAGAAGAAGCCCTGGCAGAGCCTCGCGTGAATGCGATCTTGATTTCCATCCACCCAGCCTGGCACGCCTCAGATATAACCGTTGTGATTTTTGCAGCAGGCGCTCAGACCGCTATAGCGACGATCCACCTCAAGAGCCTCGAGAGGCTAAACAAGTGCATTTTGTGACAATACTCCCAGGGCTACCATATTCTCTTATTCTACTAGTGTGAGATTCTGGAACTCAGTTTTAACTGCAGGCAACTGTGATGTTCTGGATGCAGAGAGTAATTCCATCCCCCTCCCCAACGCCCCCCGCCATGCATGGCACAGATTTAAAAGACACACGCAGAATCTTTTCAAACTTAAGTGGCTGTGTTATATGGAACTGAACTTTTAACAGGGTTGAGAAGACAAAGAAACAAAATAACCACTGTGAAGCTTCATGCTCCCTCTGTTCTCCAACCTCCACCCAGGTTCCTTGGTAAAAGAGGACGGGAGGCTGGACAGACGGGCCAAGAAGACAGAAGGATGTAACACCGTATGTGGCATAATTTCAGGAACGCTGCCGGGTCCCTCCTTTTCCCAAATAGTTTCCATTTCACTTGTCACCACACCTGAAATTCTACCTTTGTCCTTGCCCAGGTCCTTAAGAACACTGGAAACCCAGTGAAAATCGGGGCGGGGTGTGTGTGTGCAGAAATTTGCTAGAAACCATCCCTGAGTTAAGATGTAAAGGATAAATTTTGGGAAGGAGACATGGTTCAAGCGTACATTTACCAGCGACAGACTCTTGGAAGGAGCCCGCTGGGCTGCAGAAGTTACACTGTGAGGGAGGTCACAGAAACCAGGAGAGGTCCCCGGTCTCCGAGTTTGTGCCCACGCCCCACTGGGGTCACTCAGCCTCCCTCCAGGTCAGGGAACGTCAAGAGGGGCTTCAGCACCGGAGTTTCGTTTTTCAGCTGGAGAGGAAGAGGAGACAGAAGAGCAGGCCGGGGCCGTTCCTAATAGGCCTGAACACACACACACACACACACCGCCGACTGGATCTGGCACCAGAAACTTGTCTCTTTTGTCACGAAGGACATTAATAGAGCCACGAGCAAAGTTCAGTGAGGTCTGCGGATTCGGGAATAGGATTACATTCATGTGAATTTACTGACTTTGACCGGTATGCCGCCATTATGAGGAGAGTGTCCTTAAGGACTGAAGTGTGTAAGAGTAAAGGTAGGTCACGTCTGCAACATACTCTTAAGTGGTTACAAAACTGTAATAGGTTTATATAGAGAGAGAGAAGATGTTGAAGCCAATGTCATAAAATGTCATCATTTGGGAAACCTGGATGGATAGGTAAGAATTTTTCTTATAATTCTCACAGCTTTTCTAAAAGTCTGAAGCTATTTTTTCAAGTAAACAAAATAAATCTGTATCTGCCCTTGAGAAAGTTATGACGTGAGCAAGACAGTGTCCCAGCGCCAGTTAGGCAAAGAACCCGGGGGCACGGGGTGAGGCGAGCAGTACATGACGGGAAAAGCCCGGTGCTCACCTCACCGCTGGGGGAGCCTCAGTACCTCATCCAAACGATGAGCACAGTAGCATCTGCTTTGTGAAGACTGCAGGCAATGTGCAGCAGAGGCCCAGCACCGGCCAACTCAAACCTCAGCAGATGACAGTGGGACACACAGAAAGAAGCCCGCTTTACCCACTCACAGTCTGCTCTGGAACACCAGCACCCCTGCATCTTCATGCAATGGAGAGCAAAAGGGACTTGAGTTAAGTGTGAAACATAACATCATAACCTAGCTTTATTCTTCCTCTATTAAGTTGCCTTATTTCCTCATGAATTAAGTTAATCCCGGGCAAGAAAACTCAGTGAGGCTTCTGTTAGTCTCTTAATTCTAATACTTTATAATTCAACCCAACATAACCAACCTCAAGCTCCTTTCACCTTTATCGTTGAATTTAATCTTCACTAACATCTTTATATCTGCTCATCAGTTAAACCCTCCCCCCAAAGGACTGCAGCATCTTAAGGGAGTGTATTATTATTTCTGGACCCTTAACACCTACAAACGCCTCTGGTAGGTAGGTATTCCGGAGACATTCACACACGAGTCCGTGAGGGACACGCAGGAGGATGCTCGCTGCAGCGAGGGGAGCGGACAGAGAGCAGGAGGCGATGTGTGTGTCCACCATCGGAGAGGGCTGGGTAAAACGTGGTGGCATGGTTAGAAATAACGGACCAGACGCTGCCCAGCCACGGATCTTAAAACACAACAGTGAGTGCAAAGTCACAAAGGGAGTGAGATTTAGAACGTGATGCCAGAGAGTCTAAAGGGGGGGCTCGTAAACATGTTAAATGTTTCATGGGGGGGTGTATTTCTTATGGGTAAAAGGAAGATATATCCCAGACAGGGGAGGGAAAAAGGGAAGGGTAAATGGAGAAACCCTTGGACAACAAGATGGAGGGATGGTGGATAAAAGGATGGATGTGAAGGAGGAAGGCAGGCATGCACACACATGCGCGTGCACACACCCCCCCCTGGATAGAACTCATTCGCAAGCACAGAACTGCCCACCAGGAGTCTCACCTGAGGCCGCGGGCTTGTGGCTGGGCTGGCCCACCTGGTGCGTGCTCTGCTGTAACAGGCTGAGGCACTCCCCAAGGCAGCTGAGGGTGGCGGCAGAGGTAGCTTTCAGGAGCAGCAGATCCTGGTCCAAGGCAGTGAGGGGGCCAGAACCCGGCAGGGACTCGATGGCGTGCACGAGGTTCTTCTGCTGCCCTTCCACCTGGTTCATCATCTACAAAATGGGAAGACAGCAAGCAGCTGAGAGTCAGAGTTCTCCTTTCAACAGGCTTGGGAGCCAGCACTTAACCCACAGGACTGGAGGAAAGTCAGAGGAAAGCGGAGAGAGAAACCATCATCGCTCAGACAACAAGTGACACCAGAGTTAGCTCAGAGAGTGTTCAGGCCATGAGTCCTTGAGTCCTTGGATGATGCAGGCCCGGGTGAAATAGGTCTATCCAAAGGCACACATCTTTATCTCTCATAACACGGAAATTTTAGAACTGTAGAGCTGAAAGGGACCATAAGGACTATGTGGGTATATCATTTACAACTCTTCTGAAAGTAAGTCAATAATAAATACATTGCAGGGAAAAGTCCCTGTGACCGTCTGTAAGGATTTTCTACCATGGAAGGCATGGAAGGCTACCTGAGAGAGTGGACGAACCGTGCCTTCGCCTACAGCAAGGTTGACACCTTGCTTTTCCTCCAGCTCCTATTCATAATTCCTTGACAGTCTTCTTAAAGTTCCAGAAATGGAAATGAAATCTAGGGCTGGTGATTTGTATGAGTGAGATCAGAGGGAAATCGGCACCAAACCATTCCATGCCCCCCCGCAGAATATCAAAGAGGACATGACTTTCTTAACACCACGTAAGATGTCTGGAGGAAGGAAAACCCAGGGATTCTAGAGCCACCCCTGCTCCACAGCTGAAGCTATGACAACCCCAAATAACCCTATTTTGGGGGCCTGGCTTCCATTTCTAAGCTACAGAGAAGTAGTCTGATTTTATCTTCAAATGGACAGATCAAAGAAAAAGACACTCAAGAACTCGAAAAAAAATTTACTGGTTATCTTGTGAAATTCACCTCCCTCCTGTTTTACAATGACGCTCACTACACAAGATGATGTAGGAAAATGCACGTCTAGCAAACAGACAGTTGTTCTGGAAAGTGGAGGGGTGCAAGCGGCCGTCCAGGGCTCATCAGCCTCAGGGTCAGCCCCTTGGTCTCCAGACTCCAGGCCTCCGCTCTCCAAGCCTCCCCCACAAAAGCCGTCCTTAATTTGAAGCAACACCTCCTGCTGTGACACGGTCATCCCCACAGGCCCCTGTTACCATCATGTCAAACAAAGACTTGCTGTTTTCTAGCAGTCTTTGTAGTTGTCTGCTTAAAAAAAAATTCATCTACTGCAATCCTACTTACCAAAATAGGTGCCATTACTTCAGAACAATTTTTTAAAAGATCGATGTTGAGCACGTTGCACAGACAAGGTTTGCGGCCTGCTCACGGGAGTGTGCACACTCGCCCTTTGGCCATGTGTGACATTTTTCTGCATATTACAGAGATTATACCCAGCCATTCCAGTTTTTTTTTTTTTTAAACAGCACCTGAGGCATGACAGGGGCTCCATCAGTATTCACTTCTCCTTCCAATCTTTGTTCTAAAGTCACCTTCTGAAGAAAGCTTCACTTAAAATTGCATCCCCAGCCCAAACCTTGGTACCTCGTCCTCCTGACCAACTTACTGTCCTCCAGAGCCACTTGCCACCTTTCAACCCAGCTTGTAATTTATTTCTCATGCTCCTTTGCGCTAGGTGAAAGGAGGGATTATATCTGTGCTGTTCACGACTATATCTCAAGCACAATAAATATCTGCTGAATGAATGAACTCAGGTGGGATTCTCCAGTCTCACTCTTCTGTCACTCAGGTTAAGTCATTACGCTTGATTAGCATAATATGGCTGAGATTCAGTAAAAGATAATACCTCCATTAACAGCTTAGGTTTGCCAAGGAATAATGCCAACTGGTTTAAATTAACTTCGAAAAAGATAAAACGTTTATGCACTCTTTGACAGTGAACTCTGTGTAGAGCTGCTAACAGCTAAGGAGAAGTGGATTTCAAACTATTTGTGGTAGTCAGCATTCCTGTAAGTTCCAACCATAAAATCACGTCTTAGAAAAATGATGTGTGGAAAGGAAGAAAATAGAATGATGAAACGCATAATACGTTATGTTCTTGACTATTATGCATAATGCAATAACTCTTGAGAGAAAAGGTAAGTAAAATTAAGCCATTAACTATATGGAATACGCTTGGTTTTAATCAATGAAAAGAACTAACTATATTCCAGCTGTGTGGTATAGAATAGGTACTTATTTCACAAGCATAAAATATTATGTAAATCTCAGGTACTGGAAAACACAAAGCGGACTTACAGAACCTTATACCGCAGCAGAAGGGCATGCCCAGAGATGGAACCCACATGTCTGCTCCTGAAAAGTATTCAACAGCATTTACTGAGAGCCTACTGCCAGTGCCAGAGTCTGGACTGTCCTGCTCGAGGGGGCATCTGAACCAGCGATGGGTACACCAGACAGTCACAATGTCCGAGAACTACTGGCACTGAGAGGGAGGGGACTCAGGAGCGCTAAGTGCCCCACAAGCCAGGGCACAGCTCCATACAAGAACTTTCCTGCTCAAAACGCCGAGAGCGCCCCCTTGTGTAACCCTGGGCTAGAGACAGATACCGTGTTTTTCAGACCATAAAGGGCACCTAGGTTTTAGAGGAGGAAAATAGGAAAAAAAATTTTTGAAGCAAAAATGTGACAAATATTTAACAACATAAATAACATTCAGACTATAATTCAGCTACATTCAGACTATAAGATGTACCCCCATTTCATCCCAAATTTGGGGGGGGGAAGTACATCTTATAGTCCAAAAAATATGGTAAATAGCCAGGCCCTTGATGAATTTCAACATCATTCTTGATACACTGAGCCCCCCAAAGAAGCCTCACACAAGGCTTGACACAGAGTGGACCCCCCCCTAGATTCATTTTCTCCCCCTTTTCCACATGATGCTAAATGGAACTTCAGTCTCTAACAACACAATTGACACCAATCTTCAGTTTATTTTAGCTTCATCGGGCTCCAAAACAAATGGAATGAAGCCCAAAAGGAATGCAGGCCAGCCAGCCTCAGAGCTGCAGAGCAGCGCTATGACTCTGCTGGCATTTCTAAGACTGGGGGAAGAGTCACCTACTGATGAAGAATCTGTGTCCGACTCTGGAAGAACAAGTTTCTGCTATTTCCACCTCTAATTTTCATTAAGGGCACATACGAGAAGATGAAGGGGGCGCGGAAAGGCTGGGAGCAACAGGAATACCAACAGCCAATGCTTCCAGCAGCGCCCTCTCCCCTTCTGTGTTCCCACCACTCCCAGCCTTGAAAGTGTTGAGCCACTTGAATCACAGCGCAAACTTTCAAACCCAGCTCTCCACACGCCTTCCAAGCACCTCAACACCCATCATTTGTAGTGTTTACAGACGCACAGAAAGATGCATACGTTTCCTTTCTTTCTGGCATTTGGTTTTCACAACCAGGGACATCAACAACTTCTCACGTGGGCTTCAGATTTCAGAGACCCACCTCCTGGAAATGCCAGCTCTGAGGCTGTAAAATCATCTACACGTAGGTCAAATTGCACTACACAGATCAGAAAACTTCACAGGGAGGGGAACATTCTATGGCCCATTTATCCAGCACAAACAATGGCATGCACACAACAAAATTAAATCATAGGAGTTAACACTAGCAAAATCAGTAGCAGCAGCTTTTGTTTTACTGCTTTATTTCAATAAAGCTGAAACCAAGCTCAAACCCAATGTCATCCAGCTCAACAAGCTTGGATCAGGATAAAGAGAGAAGTGAAGGAGACAGAAGAGGAGAGGGACTTCATTTGCCTCGATTGCTTCCGACCGCTCTGAGCTGCAAACCTTGGAGCAGGTTTGAGAGGTGCCGGAAAGGCCCAGTCTTGACACGCCAGATGTCCACGAACACCAGCTTACAACACCAGCTTAGTCACTCGCCCATTGGTAATCAAAAGACACCAATTCCTTATTCTAAAGTAACCAGGACCGCTTGCCTTAGTTGGCAGAGCCCCCTGCATTCACGGGTTCCTTGGCACCATCGGTAAAATTCAATCCACCTTGCTTGGAAGTAGACCAAACTATCGGATGTGAGCTTCAGGGTGGCCTTGGTTTGGCATTTCTCCTTGGCCTGGTGTAATTCCAAAGCCCCTTTTAAGTCTCCCCTCTGGGTCAGGAGTCAGTCCTTGGCTAAATTGGGTACTTTTTCACTTGGCCAAAGTCCTCATTGAAGCTTGAAAGCCATGCTTCACGGAGCTTTAGAACCAACACACACACACACCTGTCTCCATTATCACAGATTTACTATTCCACCACCATCATTAGCATTACTTTAATATCCCAGAAATGGTTTGATAGCTCATTACAGAAACTTCCTGAAATATCCATCAACTCTGTAATGGAAACCTTCAAATACAGTTCGTAGCCTAAAGTTCTTTGAAAGCCTTGCCTCAAAATCCTTGCCCCGCTGTTTCCCCCAGTCCTGAGCTGGTGTTATTGGTCTTTATGTAATGCCAAGCAAGTCCCTGTATTGTAAATGAAACTTCAAACTCCCCAGTCCTGACCTTGCCCTCCCCTCGGTGCCACGCCCAGTGCCCTGGAGAGGCGGTGTCCTCCCATGCGGGGGTGGACAGTCAAGTCGTTTTGTCTAACTAACAACGCAATTTGTTAAGAGACAAAGGCAAAGAGATTACACACACAGACACACATTCACATGTGTGTGCATTCATTCAAAAAACACCTTCTGAAAATGTGTGGACGAGTCTATTCCATTACCTATAAGCAAGATTCCTTTCTGCCACGTCTTCACCTTTGGATTCTCCACCATCGCTTCCTTACCACCCCCCATACGAAGGCCATGCCACACAAATATGAAATGCACATTTTATCTCTAAAAACTCCCAGAAAGCAAACCCATACCGATGTTCCCAGATAGGAGATACAGTATTTGTAGCCAAACAGATCTGATGACTCTGTCATGTCTGTCCCTTTCATTTCGCAGACAGGAAATCTCAGTGCAGAGAGGTCAGGGGCCCTTGCTGAGGTCACACAGCTTCACCACTCTGGTGTCCTCTACACTATGAGATGTCATCCTGTGCACTTCTTTCTCATGTTCCAGAAGCAAAATGCTACCTCCTGCCTTGGAAAACAACGACGGTAAATGAAGTTTCTGCCGCGGTCCCTCTCCCCATCCCTCTCACCACCTGAGAACAGCACATACTCATTGTTCGGGTTACAAGACGCTGGTTTGTTCCATCAACCAACTTCCCAACCCAGTTAGACAGTAAACACGGCTATAAAGAAATAAAAATGACCTGTAACCCCACTTTCTAGAAGCAAGCACTGTTAACCTTCTGGTATTATTCTGACTCTTCTGATTTATATGTCCGTACACACAGATGATATTTTTTTCATTTAAAAGGATCATCTCTTATGTATAATTTTCCCCTTTTATCACTAGAATGCATCATCTCTGATGCCTGGGATTTATGTCAAAATAACCCAGTGTGGGTGGGGGAGTGAGAATGAGCCGATATTGGCTGGTGGGGGTGGGGGAGGGGACCTGACGCAGTTGATAGCAACACAGCAGTTCAACATTATCTTCTCCAATGTTTTACGTTTGAAATTTTTGTAACAATATTTTTTAAATTGGGAGAAACTACATTGTTATGAACTGAATTATGTCCCCCCAGAATTCTTATGTCGATCCCAACCCCATGTACCTCAAATGTGACATTGTTTAGAGACAGACGCTTTACAGAGGCAATCAAGTTCAAATGAGGTCACTGGATTGGGCTTTAATCCAATGTGACTGGTGTCCTTATAAGAAGGGGAAATTTGGACACAGACACACACAGAGGGAAAAGGAGGGAAGCCGCAGAAGATGACCTAGAACAAAGAGAAAGACCAGGAACAGATCCTTCCCTCACAGGGCTCAGACGGAGCCAATCCCTGAGGCTTTGACCTTGGACTTCTGCCTCAAGAACTGTGAAACATAAATGTCTGTTGTTTAAGCCACCTGGTTGGCGGTACTTTGTGAGTGCAGCCCTAGAAAACTAATACATCACAGATGATATTCTGCAGCAACAAACACTGATCTCATCTTAATGGCCGTACCGTACACGAGCTTTCAACTCCAAGCAGAGGAGGCCCTGCCTTTAGAGCCGAAGCTCCCTCGATGCCACCTCACCATCACTTCTTCTCAGAACTATGTAACAGAAGGTACCCGTGCAAAGGTTATTTTTTTCTAATTTATTTATTTTTAGAGAGAGGAGAAGGGAAGGAGAAAGAAAGGGAGAAACAGCAATGTATGGTTGCTTCTCACATGGCCCCCACTGGGGACCCGGCCCGCAAGCCAGGCATGTGCCCCGACTGGGAATCGAACCAGGACCTTCTGGTTCCCAGCCCGCGCTCAATCCACTGAGCTACATCAGCCAGGCAAAGGTTATTTTTATTATTATTTTTAATTGTACATGTCAGTACTGACTGTTAACATGTTGGTAAGAAGGGGCGCAAGAGACAAAAGGAAATCATTTCTTGTTCTCAAAGGAAACACCACCGGCCAACAAGAGGACAGGAGTAGAAGGTTAGGTGTCAGTAAATAATCACCGTATTCATTCATGACTCACTTGTTTGCACCCTGTGCCTCCCACACACGAAGACTCGGACCTGAAGGGGGCGCTGTGCGCAGATGAGGCGCACCCTCTCTGGACACAATTGGCCTCCCAGGCACAAGGCCAGTGGCCAGGGCTCCACAGGGCTCACAGGGGCTCCATCCTCAGGAGGCCACTCTGCTTCGTTTTCATTAAAAATATCTTTCCTCCCTTTTTTTGGTACAATACGGCTCACAGAAAAAAGTAATCAAGTAGAAGAAAAAAAAAAGCACTCAACACATCCAAAACCAGAGAAAACGTTAAAATCTTAATGTATGGATACTTACTACATTTCTATGCATATAAATGCACTTTTACTTTTTATGAAAATGGTTGCACATCATGCTTGTAACCTTTTTTATTCCATATACCACATCAATAAATTTTGACAATACTATGTGAAATACTGCAGATCACTCCATCACATAAATGTGCCACAATTTATTGCCTAATTCCCTACTGCTGGACATTATGATGAGGTCTAACTTTGTTCTCTGTGACAAATTACAACTCAACAAACTTCACTGGAGCTAAATCTCAGCATAAATTTGTAATGATTTTCTTAAAATAAACTCCTAGAAGAGGAATTGCTTTAACATTAATTTTAAGGCTTTTGATAAATACTGCCAGCTCGCCATCAAAAAAATTGTACCAATTTGTATTTCCTCAGCAGTGTGTGAGTTGTCCTTTCCTTTTTAATTTTTTTAAAGAATGTATTTATTTATTTTTAGAGAGGGGAAAGGAGGAAAAGAGGGAAAGAAAAGTCAATGTGTGGTTATCTCTTGAGCGCCCCCTACTGGGGACCTGGCCCACACCCCTGACATGCACCCTGACTGGGAATCAAACCAGCCACTCGTTGGTTTGTAGGCCGGCATTCAATCCACTGAGCCACATCAGCCAGGCTGTCTTATTTCTTATCACTCTTTAAAGTCATCTTTTTTTCTCAACCAATTTCATAGGCAAAAAAACAAACCAGTATTTCATTGTTTTAACTCACTGGGCATGTCCCCATATAACGTGGGGTAAAGAAAGGTTAAGAAGTGTGTCCCTATCCAGCCACAAGCAGTAAAGAAGCCCTAGAGATCTAATGTACAGCATAATGAATATGGACAACAATGTTGTACTACAATCCCCGAACTTGCTAAGAGACTAACCACCAAAAAGAAAGGATAATTACAAAATGTGGTAGAGGTGCTAAATACTGCTGCAATGGCATTCATATAACAATACAGAAATGCATCAAATTAACAAGCTGTACACCTTAAATTTGCACAATTGTGTATGTCAGCTATTCAATTTAAACACCAAAAGCAGTTTCCATAGCTGGTAAAGAAAATATAAGCTCATAAGACTAAGAGTCCAGAGAGGGTGTTTCCTTCCTTCCGGTGGCAGCAGCCACGTGGATGCCTGCGGTGGGCATGAGTGTAGGGCACGGGGGCAGGTGGTCCCAGCGACGCGAGGGAAAGGACTATTGGGAGAACCACGAGGATCCAGAAAGATCTCAAAGAAGCCATGGCTCTTTCGTAAAGGTCCCAGGGACGAGGGAACAATGGGAGCAGTTCCCAAAGTCCCCATACCTCACATTGCCAGAGGGAACGGTTCTACTTGGGCCTGGTCCCCCTGCCTAGTTGCTCTGTCCCCAGAACACACTGGATAAGGGAAGGGCATTGGCCCACCTTTGCCAAGCCTACCCATGGCCCCGCCTCGGATTTACCCAGCATTGAAGCTTAAGAGAAAAGCAGAAAGCAGCCGTTTGCTCTCCTCACATTTCCCCATCTCTTCCCGCTGTCTTCCTTTATCTCTGGTATAAAAACCATTTACGGTAACAGCCACGGGCATGAACAACGGAAGCCCAGCCATTTCACATCTGGGGGAAGGGGAGTTCTACAGTTTACAAAGTGCTTTCACATTCATAACCTCATCCTCCGAGTTCTGCCCCGGACACACGGCAGACCTGGTTATTGCGATTCTCCTTTGTACAAACTTGGGGCCCAAATCATGACCTGGGGAAGTGGAGAAGTTAGGATTCAAGCTCCGTGTTCTGGGTCCAAACTCTGCTCTACAGACGATTCAAGATCACAGATACGCACAGACATGTGCACACACACACACAAACACACACTCACAGTTGGTGCTCACCTAGCACAGCCTTCCACCTAAAAGTAGATGCTGCAGAGCAAGCAGCCTCATCCCCTGGGCCAATTCACCACCCAACTGAAGGAGAACAGGTCAGACCACAAATTCTTCCTGGGTCAAATCTCCAGAAAAGAAAACATGATTCATGAACAAAAACTGAATAATAGCAGGGAAGGTTTGTTCTGCAGACAGCGTGGAAGTTTCACTCAAGTGTTTTCGTTTCTCTCCGAAGTTCTCTAATCAGAAACTGTTGGACGAACGTCATGTAAAAAACAAAGACTAAAATGCTGTTTATCGATCCACTTTAGAAGGCTGCCGGGGGATCTGCCATGTCTCAGCGCCTGCTGGCTGGCCTATCAGAGTGTGTCTCTCGCAGAATGGAGCCTCACCAACGGAACATCAGCCGGGGGAGACGAACATCATCTTTTCTTGAGCCTGCTCTACCTTTGTTCCACGCAGATGCTCAACCTGCCTCAAAGAACCTCTCTGTTTCTTGGACATTGAATCTCCACTTTGGGAAATTCTTCTATTTTTCAGGGAGAGAAGGTTGCTTCTAAGAATTCCCGAAGAAAGCATGCCAGCAGCCGTCTACATTCTCACTTCCACCTGGCAGCATATGTATCATTTACCTTAAACCAGGCCTTAGCTCTTCCTAGGAAATGCCTGCTAATCTCTTTTACAATGTATGGTTTGGGTTCAAATATCCACGCAAAGTAACAGACAAGAACATAACAACATAACTCCCCTTTCCAGCTAAAATTAATTTCACTAGTGCCAATTATTTTTGGGAAAGAAATGCATCTCCGAAGGGCACTTTAAAGAGGGGGAAAAATTGGACAAGAGCGTCACAACTCCAGGCGAATCCTTTTACGGCATCTGAGTCTGGGCAAATGAAACTCTAGAGAGACAAACACATTTATCAGGAATCTGCTTCATTAATCTGAAAGTGAAAATTATGTTAAGGGATAAGCCACCAGTAATTAATATTTATGGTATCCCCCCCGGGTAAGTGACAGTACACTCACCATTTGACAGAAGAGAGAACACAATTTCCGCACACAAACTGCTTAAAATGTCATCCTCAAGGTGCTCAAATATGAGACAGAATCGTAATATGTAATAGACCGTGCTTTGCAGAAGAGCTAACCACCCTTTGCAGACGAAATTGCTTTCCAGCGATGGAAATGAGCTGGCCCGAATCCATTCCCACTCCTTCTCCACACTTCCTCGTGACTTTGGCACACACTTTTAAGAAAGTAGGTGTAAGAGTGTATATAGCCTGTGATCACTATTCATAGAACTATACATGCAAAAGGAACTTATAATTAGTCCCATACATATCTACTCCAGGGCTCAGCACACTGACTGAACCAATCAATTAAGCCCCTGCACACAGTGAACTCTTTATGGGAAGAGCCTGTAGGAACTTACTCATCAAAGGACTATTCACAGGAGATGTGGGGCAGATGTTGGTTGGGTGGATGGATAGACTGTGATATTTAACCCAATTCAGGATTCTGATCTGCATGAGCTACTAGGATGCACACAATTTACAAATACTTTAAAAAATGCACTTCCAAAGAAAATGTATGTGTCCAGTGGAACATCAGTCAACACTTTCATCTGAAACAATTAGTCCAACAATGAGGTCTCTCCCTAAACTTAATGGTAGCCTGGCATGAATGCCAGGGTTACGCAGCATCCTGTCAGAGGGTCCTGGAAGTACATTAACTTCTTACAACTGTTTATGATTAACACCCAACTCCAATGAAGCCCAGACCACCCGATCTCTTTTTCCTTTCTTTTACAGGGCCACCTCCTAATGTAAAATCAAAACAGTCCACCAGGGTAGGGATTTAAGAAGAGACAGGGCTCAAACCACAGTTCCTTCTCAGCTTATACATGTCCCGGCGATTTCCAACGTCTAGAAAACCGCCCAATTAGCTGTGTTACCTATTCTCTCGGATCACGTTCACGAGTCTAACACTTCCACTAACTTTGTGTAAATTAAAATTGCCACCGAGGCGCTCTGGATTTTGCTACAGCGTGAGCCAACTTCCACTCAAGAGCCCTCTGGAGTTCTCCCTCCACAGCTGTGATTAAACCAGTCCTCTTTTCCACAAGAATAAATTCTTCTCTTCCCACGACCACCACCAAACCTGAGAAAGAAACAGGAAAGGTCTGGCCCTGGCAATGACCTTGGAAAGCATGCGAGCTGAAACAGAACCTTGTGGAATTCTCATCAACGGTGGCCTGTGTATCTTGGACCCTGACTTCTCATGACTACACTGCCTACTTGGGCAACTTGGCACCTCCTGATTTTTCTCTCAAATGACGTCTTGCCTACAAATCCTTTCCTCTTCACCTCTCATGATAGAAGTCCTACTGGGCTTCCAATGCCCAGCTGGGGACAGTGTTTCTCCATGAAGCATTCTGCATTTCCCCAGGCAGAAGTTGCAGTCCCCATGCCCGTCCCCCGCGGCTCTCAGAGCCTTGCCTCTCACACTCACTCCTGTTTCTTCCTTTAAGGTCATGAGGTCTGGAGAGCAGCCCCACAGCCATGTTCCCTTAGCCCCTGGCTAGTGCAGGGTGACACTAAGTTTGTAACCTCTAAGTGCATCCTTGAGGCTTTGAGTCACTGCTTCAGTCTGCCTGGTGTAAATGCTCTCCTTCAGTTGTATCTATGTCAGGAGCCTAATGTGGGCTGATCTGGGCGCGTACAGAAGGAAAATGCATTTTCTCCTTCAGTTCAGAAACGACTCAGAAATGACTATCTCCCTTCAGACTGATCTGTGTCCTGCTAATTCTGTCTTTCAACTAGCCATTTAGTAAATGTGACACATCAGCTGTCCTTCCAGATATTTTATCATGCTTCGACTGCAAAATAAACACATGCTGTAATTCCTTCCACAAACTTCAGTCCAGGCATTAAATTGGTTTCATTATCATGTAAATTTAGTGGCAATAAGAGGTAACACTCAGCAGGAGGAAATGCTCAAGGCTCCCTTCAAAGGTTTCTGATTATGTATGTTACCAGCACCGCACCCCAGAGCATTAAAAACAACAAAAACACCCACAGTATTTGAGGAATGCAATTCTTCTAGTTTAAAAAAAAAAAGTTTAAAACACTATTTCAAACTGAAATATATGCTAGAGTTTCATAAAGCTGGATTTATTTCAAGAATAATTTCCTCAGGTCTCACATTGGGAAGGTATTCTTTCAAGAGCTCTGTAGCTCTGAAAAGCCTGGTTAATCTGAAGAACAATGACCATCTTTACTCACTCCATTGCTGCCCCCTGCTGACCAAAGGATGGGAACCTTTGCCAGACGCTGCCCTTTCCTGAGAAAAATGGCAGGTGTGGACAAGAGAAGCCCACTGGCCCGCTGGACGCCAAGCCCCCCGGAGAGTAAGAAAGGGCAATGGACAAGTTCTTTAATGGCCTTATGAATAAGTAGAGGGAACAAACATGTACATTTGAAACCATCAAAAAACAGTATAAAATTATACTGTTAAGTTATAGAGTGAGGCTGTCAGACTAAAAGCATTCTGGGAAGGATGAAACCGAGGAAGCCAGAGGGCCCCCAAAAGGCTGGTGCTTCTCAACCTTTCGCCTCTAAGGAACGGCCCCTTGCTCAGCACCGGACCCTTGTTCTCAGTAACTTGCCCACACCAGGGAACCAGGTACCCAGCAAACATTCATCTAATTCCAGGTAACAGCAAAAGAAAAAACCAGATAATTGCTTGATTTTCAAATGGTGAAAACAGCTCACGGACCCTCTAAGAGAGAAGGTTCTTGAATCCATGAACCAACCCAAAGACGCTTTCTCAATGGGCTTCTCGGGCCTGGGAATACCCACAACATGGACTCAATGATGGGATTATGTGGCTGGAGCATTTTCCTCCTGAGAAACGGGAGGTAAATTCATTTTCATTGGATTCTCAAAGGGACTTGTCCCAACGATCAATCAATCCATACACAAAATGAAAATCTGTTGGCATAGGGATGCCAGGCTAGGAACTCCTGGCAAAGATCAGGAGACGGGGCGCAGAGAACACTTCTCGGGGAGATGCTAGCCCTCCCATTCCTATTCCGAGAGGCTACCATTCGGGTTTAAATGGAAGAAAAAATACCTACTCTTCCCATCTAACTCTACACACTATACTACACATAGCACTTCCCCTCAATAATTAAAAAAGTTTTAAGGCAACTGTAAGACTATACTTTCAGGGATCATTTCTATAGTTCATTAAGGCAACTATAATAGGCCGTAATTCTTAATTTAGTCTGCGTGGTCAGTTCTCCTTGACAAAGAGGTCAGTCTCTTTTACAGGAGTTCATCATCTGATACTAGTTATATTACAAGCTACAGAAAATGACCTGTTAAAGTACTTACGGATACTTATCTGAGCCCAGTTTCATGGAAAATTAATAACACATATAAGTTCACACCTAGTGAGTCTGCGTACTTATGGAGGGACTGTTTTCCCACACCCCCTCCCTTGCCCCGCCCTGGGAAGCAGCGGAGTTCAGGGTGTGAGTGTCCAGGCTCCGGACCACTTACTAAGTGCCACTTGGGGCATGCTGTTTAATCTTTCTGGACCTCAATGTCCTTACCTGTAAAATGGGTCTCATAATAGTTCTTATCACATAGGCATGTTGTGAGGAATGAAGTAGTCAGTAATTGTGAACCACTTAGAAATCTTTCTAACCCACCACAAGTGTCACACTGCTGTCCCCACCGCCATGACTACCGCAATTCTTATTCTGAAGGGTGACTGAGATTCCGTGGAAAGTGCTTAGAACTGTGACAGGCATGTAGGAAACGCTCAGGACACATTCACAACAGCGATGATGAACACCAGTGGGAAAGTAAGCACAGACGGGGAATTGCTATCCTCTTATTCTAGCTGGATATCATAAAACCTGTTTATTTAAGAAGCAATATATTCAATGTAAACCGTATTACACTTCTCTCATAGAATCATATGCATTCTCTATCGTAAAAAATAAGTCATTACCTTATTTATTTTTGAAAATAACTTTACTAAGTCAATTGCTGTTGATTCCCCTTATTTGCAATAGTTATGCTCCATAAAGTCTCCACAAGCACTGAATTAGCAAATACTGAACTCTCTCTCCAAAGGGAAATACACGGGGAGGTTCCTGTGAGTCTGCAGTAATATTTTCATCAACTGAAATGCCATTTGCATTATATAGGTTTGTTTGTCAATTCCTTGTAAAACAAACCAGTTTCATTAGCGTTAAAAACTGGCTTTTCTACATAATTGTCTTCCAGTGTAGCACTTAACAGGTACAGTCAATTCTCATTACTCACAGCAATTATGTTCTATAAAGTCACCATAAACAATGAATTAGTAAATACTGAACCATTACTCCTAGGGCAAGAAGTGTGCGTGTGTGCACACATATTCATGTATATATCTCACAAAGACAGAGATTATCATCTTAAATGCTAAAAAGAACTCACCCTAGTAGATTCTATTTTCTTTACCAAGGAGAAAATGAGGTTGGGAAGTGCTAAATCATTCGCCTGGGGCCACCCCACTAACAGGTGTCGGAGCTGGGATTCGAACCACGCCCCACTGGCCCCGGGTGCAGAGTTTCTCGCCTTACACTGCATCTCCCCTCCCACGTCCATCCTGTGTCATCTGTGTGTGACAGCAGAAGCAAGAGGGCTGAACGTCACCTGTTTGGACCTTAGCTGAGAACCCGTGCATTGGGCAACAAATTTTTCGATGTTTTGCATGCCTGCAAATGACCACAAAAGTACCATGCATATCAATTTGGGGAGTTACAAATGTGAACAAGTAGGAGAATCTGTAAATCTTTGAATAATGAGGATAGATTATTTTTTAAAAAATCTTCATCATCAGTCTCTTGATCTTCAGCACCTGTCTCATCTGCAAATTGAACACTTTTTACACTGTATCTATTGCCTTTTGAACTCTACGAGCTAGCCAGCACTAGCCAAGTAGCATTTAACGTGTTCCTGACCCTGGGTAACATGACCGAGAATTTATTTGGCCTTTGGCCCCACGACAGTGCTGTCCATTACACTTTGATGATTCAACTGATCATCATTTCATGAATCCACAAACCTAGCTGCCTTTTCATAGTTTCACCACGTTACATTAGCATCTTCCAGAGCAGCCTCATGTACAGATCAGCAAAGCTCCTCTTCCCGTTTTTTGGATGCCCCTCACTTTTGCTTCATTACCACTGAACTCACAGCCGACAGCAGCCTGACTCACCGGATGAGACTCATCCAGTACGCACATTTTCTCCATCAGGCACATCACAGCCTTCTTGCACTTGAAACACTTGACAGCACTTCTACACCCTCCTTGGAGGCCAGTTGAAACAGCAAAACCACCAACAAAAAGCACCAACATGTGGCACTAAGTATATCACGACAAGGACGTGTGTCCATGGATGACCAGCTGAGCATCTCCAATACCAGGGTTACAGATAAACAGTAATAAGCAGGCAAATTTGCAAATGCAGAACCCATGAAAAATGAGGATCAACTATATGTATTTATATCAAGATCTTATTGAAGCCTAGAGCTATCCAATTAATGCAAATAAACTCAGAACCAAAAGGAAAGTACATAATGTCGTGTGTGTGCATGGATGCATGTGTGTGTGTGTGTGGCTTTATGAAACCGTTCCACACGCAATTCTAGGCCTCTGAGAGAGGAACACTTCTCATTCACCACTATCTTCACTTCAAAACAGGCGGCTTAACTCGACTCAATTATTTTAAAGTTCCGTGATGAACAGTAAATTGGAACAATCTTAACCACAGCAGTTATTCAAGTTCAGAAAAATATACTCAGACATGCTCCGAAAGCTTTACAGGTATTGATTTTGATGCAGAATAAAGCTTCTCAAATATCCTTTTCTGGCGGGCGGGGGCAGTTTACATCATTCTTTGGGCAGCCTTTATGTAACAGACTGTATTAGATTTCACAGTCCAAACTCGTTTTAGATGCTAAATGCTGCTCGCCTATGGGTGCCATTGTGCTCCTTTAAGTGGTGTCATTTTTGTCACAGTTCACAGAAGCAATGATTTTTTTTAAAGGCTATTTAAAGCTTCTGGGAAGAAACACTGAGAACACATCTTCAGCCTTGGAAGGCTTAAACCTCACACGCTTCTAGACGAGGGGATAGAGCAATGAAGGAACTAACAAAAATCCCTGTCCACCTGAGCTGATGTTCTCATGGAGGAAGGTGGACCACAAGTAAATAAGAAAACGTGATGAGTATTACAGAGGAAAACTAGGCAGGGAAAAGAGCAAGACATGGGGGCAAGGCATTTGCAACTTTAAATAGGTAGGTAATCTAGGAAGGGGTCCCTAGGACGACCTTTGAGTGAACACCTCAAGGCAGTAAGCAGCGGCATTGCGCAGAGCCAAAGGAAGGAGGTTCTAGGCAGGAGGGGGTGACGGGGACTGCAAAGGCCCTGGAGTGAGAGGCAAGCCTGGCGTGGCCAACTAACACCGAGGCCACTGCACTCCAGTGGGAGAGGGAGAAGAGATGAAGACAGTGTCGAGAGGCATGGAGGGCCTTCTGGACTGTCGGTAGGGTCTAGATTTCACTCTGTGTGAGAAGGGGCACATTCGAGGGTTCACAGGAAAACCCCAGCGATCTTGCAGGTTCGGGTCCAGACCACTGCAAGAAAGTGAGGGTCACGAGAAAGCGAATATTCCAAGAGAGCGAGTTACACAAATTGTTTGGTTTCTCGGTGCATATAAAAGTTATATTTACACTATGCTGTATTCTGATAACTGTGCAATAGCAGTATGTCTGCAACACAATGTGCATGCCTAATTTAAAAATACTTTATTGCTAAAAAATGATAACCATCATCGGAGCCTGTTGAGAAAAGGATGCCAAGAGACTTAACATAAAGTTGTCACAAACCTCAATTTGTAAAAAACATCGTATCTGTAAAAGTGCAATATAATAAGGTATGTCTGTATTTGTTTTAGGTGGGGTTTATTGATTGCCTTTTAAAATCTGAATATTCAGAAAAATTTAAAGACTAGAAACACACACACCCACCACCAAGATTCAACAACTGTTAACACTTTGCCACGTCTGCTTTGCTGTCTCTCCCTCCCACGTGTTCCTCCTGAAACATCTGAAATTAACTTACAGGTGACTTTGACACTTCACCCCTGAACGCTGCAGCATGCTTCTCCGAAGAGCCGGGAGATCATTCTGCATGCCCACAATCTCACCATCTCGCTTCACACAGGTGAAAATAATTCCACTAAGTTATCTAATAATGGTCCATACCCAGATGTCCCCGAGTGCCGGAGACATTAAGGTCCATAATGGAGAATTTGGTTGACATGTGCTGGAGTCTCTTTCAAACTACAGGGTCTCTGTGTCCGTTTTTCTCTATTTGAAGAGACAGGGACTTGCAGGGGGCCCCGCAGTCTGGATGTCGGATGGGTCCCCCACCATCAGAGCACGTCAGGGGCAGCGTCACGCAGCAGGCGCGTTGTGTCAGGGTGTCCCACCGCAGTGACGCGAAGTGTGAACACCTGGATACAGTAGGCGCTGCCAGCCACCTTCCTCGAGAGCTGCATTTTCTCTTTTGTAACGAGCAAGTCATCTTCGGCATCTTACAAACAGACACACACTCAAAACCCCACAAATCCACCATACAACTACCCTACTCCCCAGCAACCTTCACGTAACGGAATTGAGGAAAGTCACCAAGAAGATGTGACTGCCCTGGCTGGTGTGGCTCAGTGAGTTGGACGTCACCCCGCAAAGTGAAAGGTCACTGGTTCAGCTCCCAGTCAGGGCACATACCTGGTTTGTGGGCCAGGCCCCTGGTTGGGCATGTGAGAGGCAACCAATCAGTGTTTCTCTCCCTCTCTCCCTCCCCTCTCCCCCCTCTAAAAATGAATACAACATTTTTAACGAACAAATAAAGAAAGAAAGAAGATGTGACCACAGATTCGACCCATGACCCAGACCTAGGCCATCAGAGGTTCCTCACTCCGCCCCCTGTGCTTTGAAACGCACACTCAGCTTGCCTGCCCTGCTCCCAGAGACGGACAGGAAGACACAGCATGAGACGGAAGTGTGGTGATGGGCATATCCGGACTGGGTGCACGAATGGCCCCAGTTAAGGCCCCCTGAGGATGGGACTGGCCCCAGCTGAGGCCTCCACGTAAGCTTTTAACTTGGCAGGTGAACGTAGGAAACGGCTCCTCTAGTGGTCGCCTGAGACGAGGCTGCTGAGTAAGTTTCCTTGCTTGTTAAACCTGCCACACTGGCCTGTCCCTGCCCACCTCGTACTGGGGCCAGTTTCGGGTAACACCTGGGAAACTGCCCGCCAGGTCTGCAACTCAACAAACCATCTGGCCTTCCGTCACGGTCTTTTCCGAAATCAATCACTGCTTTGGGGATGGCAAAAATGGGGATTTTCTAATCCTATTGTTCTTTCTATGTTTATTAGTTGCCATTCTTCCTCCCACCACCTGCCACTTTCACCTTGGTTCTCACTACAGACTCACGAATTACCTTTCCCAGTCCAACCATTATACACTATTACCATGATTATCTTTCGGACACACACACACACACACACACACACACGCATGCACGCATGAGCCTCCGCGCACTCCCTGTTCAGTACCACATCCTGTCCCAGGCTCGCGCTGTGCTTTCCCTGTTCCGACCGAATCTGCCATCTCAGCACAGGTGCGGTTTGAATAAAGGAGGCATCACTGGCCTTTTTAAAGGGACCACTCCAGCTGCTGGACAGAGGACACGGCTGTGAGGAAGGTCAGAGCAAGGAGACCAGAGCAAGCACACCCCCGTGGACGCGCAGGCACGAGCTGGGAACACAGGCATCAGTCGCCGAGGTCTGATTCGGGGTACATTTTGAAGGGAAGGAACAATGAGATATTCCTACAGTTCCGATGTGGAATATAAGGGAAAAAAAGTGGAATAAGTGACAAAGAATAACCTCAACGTTTGGCATCGTAGCGACTGGAAGGATGGGATCCCTATTTATTAATATGGGGAGATCTAGGAGGAAGTTTTGGGTATTTTTCGCAGGGCAAGGGGAAGAGATGTAGAAGGAGTTCAAAAAGCCAGTCTTGAGTATTTGCATGTAGTGACTGTGAGACCTCGCTCAGGCGTCCAAGTGGAGGTGTAAGGAGGCAGCCGGGCACATGAGTGTGGGGGTGGTCGGCACAGAGATTGTATGCAGGGCCACAGCTCTGGAAAGGATCACCAAGGTGACGACTGAAGACAGAGGGGAGGCAGATTCCAACATTCCAGAGATGGGAGAGAGAAGAAGGAACAAGCAGCTGAGACTAAGGAGAGTGACCTGTGAGGTGGGAGGAAACTCAGCAGAGCATGGAGTCCTGGACAGGTGTCCTGGTCAGGTGTCCTAGTTCAGGTGGGCAGCCTTTCAAGGAGGAAGTGACCCCCCTGCCCCACACTGCTGACAGGACAACGGGATGAGGCCTGGG
>PVJI01010488.1:0-60252 GCA_004026765.1 Micronycteris hirsuta
TTTAAAAAAAAAAAAAAAAAAAAAAAAAAGGAGGAACACAGACACAATATCTGAAATGTTTCTGTCACTAGGCCTATGATATCCAGATTTAAAAAGAAAAATCCACACCCACCTAGAAAGAAGGTTTATATCAGATTGTTCTCAAGTTAATGAGCCAAATACTCTGAGATTTTGCAAGAACATCTTCAAAATATAAAAATGGTCACTAGTGTGTACTGACAATCCTCAAAAAGAACATCTTAATGCAAATTATAAAGCATTGGCATACAAGAAAGTTCAAACTGTGCATCTCATCTGTCAATATGCAAAGGATGGTCAGATTTAGGATAATCTTGTATGACTTTTAAATCAAAATCTGTGTAAGGATACCCTGGGACCTCAGTCCAAGAATGTTATTTAAACAAAGTGAAATTTCAGGAAAGACCCTGACCTTGTCACTGGTACCTGACTATACCAGTTGCTTGGTCATGCCACTAAAAAAATCTAAGCAACCAATCACACTAAAGGAGTTTGTTAGAAATTCCTTACTGAGTCTAGTCTAGGACTTGTATCAATGTAATTATAGCACACTGGTAGTTCTGAGATCTGGAAAATTCTTTTGATTCATGCTTCATGTTAGCAAGCACTTTTCTAAATGATTCTACTCATCGGCTTTTGCTCCCTCTGCTGGATTTTAATCGCAAGCAACCATGAGGACTCCAATTATGAAAACAGGCACATTCTCCCTCCTATCACGCCAACATTTACTTTTCAAAACTAATATGTGAAATCCATTCTAAAGAGTCTAAACTTAAACTAGTTTATTTTTTTGTTTTAATTAGTCCAATACTTGCTTATCCTTTTATTTCACAGTATGTTCCTCATTGTCATTATTTTACATGTCAGCCTCATTTGTTTTTTCTTTACTTTGTAAAGAAGGAGATAGGCACATTTGTAGTCCATTCCAGGGTTAAATATTAATGTTTCCATATTATAATTGCTATAGTGAGTATGCATTTAAGTATATTTTCTTTTTGCCAAATTGTGAACAAATCAGAGAGATGTATGAAAAATCTCTATGCTTAATAAATCCAAGCTGATTTTGGTGCAGAATGCCTTGATTAATGACTATGAGATTTAAAAATTCTGAACATGTGATATCTTAACCCCATTTCACAAAAAAAGTAAATAGCATAAGAAACTAATTTCACTTATTTGGTGAACAACAAAAACAAACACGAATCCTGGAAGGATTCAGGATATGCCTAACTTGCATATAGTTTGTTGCAGTTGTTTGTGCCAATACATATTTGAGTAATAAAATCAGAATTCATTCTAGCCTAATTATCAGCAATGTGAATTAAAAATATTTTTCAGGTAATAAACTCACTTGCTTTGTTCCCAGGTGAATCAACCAGCCCATCTTCTTTAAAGTTAACAACTAATGACGAGTAGCATCTTCTGTCTGTGCATATGCACATTCAGTTACCCTGGCATGAAAACTAGCTACTTGGGTATCAAAGAGTTTTGGGAATACAGTCATGAACGGAGAGAATGCCCTCATTTGTGTAAGCCGTCTAAAACAGGCTTTCTTACTGGTTATCCTATTAAAGGGTCAAGAAGACTGTGAATCTATAAATACATTGATCTCCTGATTACCCACAGAGAGGGTAAAACGTTAAGCATTTTAGCTTCTGCATTTGGTAGTAACTGATTATACCTTCAGCCTAGCAGCTTCATAGATGTTCATTTTTAGTAACATAAACTTGCTCTTTAACAATATTTAAGGACACAGTGGCAATGTGTGCCGACCTCTTAGCTAGTTGCATGGTTAAAGGACACAAGAGGAAAAAGAAGTGCTGAGGTCAAGTAGGTAATGTACAAGGCATAGATAATGTCACACCAACAATGCAACTGCAAATTTTAAGCCCCGAGAGTTAAGTCACTTGGCTTCAGAAATCCTCTTCTTCTTCCTCTTGCCCTTTGCTGTACTTGTGTTCTATACAGCTCACGATGCATATATTTTTTTTTTTTTTCAGAAATGCTGGCCTGTCATCTGGGGTGAGAGATTACTGCATTAAAATGCCATTTTTCAATCTTAAACTTGAATTAGCCTTTATATTTACAAGATCAGAACCTGGCATACTAAATCTACATAAGCTAAAGGGCTACTTAAGGAGAGAATTTAATGCTGCAAAGAGCTTCACTTCCTTATTCCATTATGATCTACTTATCGAGTCTAAAAGGCACATGCTTCATTAAGCTACTTAAAGGTTTTAGTTCAAAGCAATTGCACAGCTTTTAACTTCCAATTGGAAATTGCATGAAATTCATGAGCTTGGAAACGTAATATTTCAATTACCTGAGTAAAATGAAAATATAGGAAATTAAGATATGGCCATCTAATATCAATAATTCTACTAATGATTATTTTGGTGATAATATGTAATGAGAAACTAAATACCACATTTGCCTCTATCTTCTGGTACACCTAGGAAAATTTTTAAAATTAACAGAGAAATGTATATTCACCAGTACACTGCAATATTAAATACACAGGCTTTGAGAAATAATGAAACTTAAGCAAACTGTAAATTGTTAAATCTTAACAATTTCATTTGAAATTAAGTGAGGAGTACATATGAATATACTATAATGAAATAATTTTTTGTCTAGATAAGTAGCTTAGGCCTTAGATATTACTTTCACAAAAAGCTTTTAGTAAATAACTGTTGTCCATTAACACTTCATCCCAAACTTATCATCAAAATGTCCATCTTAAATTATGCATATGTGACTATGCAAAATTGAATTGGGAAGTAGTGTTCATTGCTCTGTGAATTTGTCCCTCTGTTTCCATGGAAACGGTTGCTAGATTGCTTCTCTTTAAGACTGGTTTCTAAAGTGGAAAACTACAGTACATTAATATCTCAGAAAGTTGAAAACATTATATCTCAGAGATTTTTTTAATTTGTTGGATTTTTGAAACAGAAGTTCACAGCATGCCTATATGCTTCATGTAGAACAATTTTATTTCTATTGAGCTTCTTGATTCTCTCTTGCCGTCCTCCCAGCCAGCATAATGGCTTAAGAATAAAGGTCTCATTTGACTTTGCATTCTTGGCATATAATACAGGTTCCAGCTCAAGCAATTTTTAATAAGCATTTCGAATAAAATACAATAATATAATCTATTTTCTATTCTATTTCTAATCTATTTTACAGTTATAAGAAAATACAAGCTTTAATGTCATACTAAATTCATACTGAATCCTGACTTGAATAGTAAGCTAGTTCTATGACTCATAGGTCAATCACATAAATTTTCTCTATGTCAGTATCCATATTAAATGGGGAATCATAACAAAACCCAAGACATGTAGTTGTGATTTTTAAATGATATAGTTAAAATAAAGCATCAAGGACAATGTTTGACATAGTAAGAAATCAATAAATGGTAGCAATTATAATTACAATACTTATACCGGTGCTGCTGCTATGTCTTGCCCAGCACAGTGCTAGACGCTTTGTATCTTCAGTCGTCACCGTGACCCTGTGTGATTACCTTCATGCCACTGACTGGTGCCAGAGACATACCTAGTGCCACTCAGATTGTAAACTGGGAGGTCAGATATTAAACCCTCCTTTGCTTATTTCCAAGGCCTGGGACTTTTTTCAGTACAACACACTGCCTCTTCTGGATATGCTTCACAAATCCAGAAAGGCACGATATCTCTCTAAAAGCTTTTCAAACTATTTCTATAAATTAAAATATGGTCTCCTGATCTATTATAGAAGATAGATAATTCAAATTGGAGGTTGTACAAATAAATTTTCCCACACTGTAGTCTATTTTTACTTTTTCAGAAAGTCAGTTAATTAGGTTTCCTTGATGTAGTGCAGGAAAACATAAAATTGGATTTTTAACGTGGAAGTAAATATCTAGGTTCCATTTCAGAGGGCTGTGTCCTTCTCAGGAGTCACCTGGCTGGACCCAGAGAATTTCCCAAATGTCCTCTTTACTCACATCTGTCTTGTTATACACCCTGGTCGTATCTCCTTTGAGAAAAAGTAATCAATGTTTACTCAACAACCAGGCCCATTCACTACAGTGAGAGAAATGCTCTACTACAAGAATAAAAAACCCTCATTTTTTATAAGGATACAGTCAGGTTCCTGATTGTTCAAACTCCTCAGTAAAGAAATGGGAGCATTAGATATTTTATTGGGGATCTCCTGTAGAACTAGATTATAAAACTAGCACACAGTGTTCAAGTTTAAAAAGCACTCTCATATATTTTACGCATTGGTTAGTACCAATGTGACATTGGTACTAACCGGGGGTATTTACCTATTTGAAAACACTGACAACAACCTCCCCCCCCGCCATAAAAAAAACAAACAAAAATGGTGAATAAAACCCCAAGGCACAGGACAAATTAGTGACAAAATCACATCCAGAAAATGGTATGTTCAGTGTTTCTGCATACAAATCTTTCCATTACATTATTCAGACTAAGATTAAATACCTGCAAATTGAGAGGTTCTACAGAGAGATATTTATATGGCTAATGAGGAAGTGGCGATTTGTCAAGTGGTACATGAATATGGCATAGAAAAACACCCTTTTGTAACAATTCACTAAGGGATCCATTCGGTTTGAGTCTTTTTAGTTCTTTAATTATTTTCTAGTTAATCATAAATGAATTATGTTTCTATATTAAAGCTACATAGTGGATAAAGTTACAGATTTTTTTTTGGCAAATAAACCAAAAATGTATTAGCTCAAACTCTATAAATTTTCAGATATCCTAATATTATGCTCTACAAAAATGACAATTTAAGCTGAAGAACAAAATTAATCATTATTTTCCAAATGCATTATTTGATTGTTATTGAAAATGTTTTAGTTACAAGCAATATTAAATTTGTTTGAATTCCCAAACCTAATCCCTATTAAGGTGGAAATTATTGACAAGGAGCATACAATTCATAAATGGATAATTCTTATTTTAAGCAACTGAATATATGTTATAAATATATATTTGTATTGTTATGATGAAGCCAACTTTTATTTCTAGAGATAATACATATTTTGAAAAAGAATACTTCTCAGTGGATCTACAAAGTCAAAATTTTAATTTTAATAATAATGCTAAGATATCACCTGCAGTTTTCCCTCTCACTTCTCATGAATGCGCAAGGAGTCTTCCGGAGACGACGCGATGTGTGACGTTACAGGAGACCGAGTACCGAAGCAGAGATTAAGTTTACAGCTGCCCTCTGTTAGGCCAGACGTTACTGTAATTTCTAAAACTACAAATGATGCTAATCTTCTTACCATTTGTTTGCTTTGGAAAATATATTATTTTCCAAAAAGGTTACCTATGTTAACATGTAATGAATTATTACATTAATTTAGTGAGTTAATAAATAGGTTTTAAGATTAGCAGTTTTAGTTTCAGTACAGTAAATATTAATAGTTGGAACCCACATAAAAGATCTGTGGTGTTTATAATAAATTTTAAGACTGTAAGTAAGGTGTGTTTGAAACCTATATAATCTTATTAACTATGTCACCCCAATAAGTTTAATTAAAAAAAAAGAGTATAAGATTCATAGGACCAAAAAGTTTCAGAGCTATTGGTAAAACAAGAAAATACTATTTATTCGGTCTTAAGCTATCCTCACACATTTGCAAATCTCAATGATAAAGTTGTTTATGGTACTTGTAATATATAAGCAGTCATTTAAAATAGATCTATTTAAATAGCCTTAAAGCATTTCATTCATAACATAAAAAATATTGAGCTTATTAGATATTGCCCCATTTTCAGACGAGATCGGGCACATTCAGGGTAGTATGACCATAGACCCCATTTTCAAAATATATTTATAACTTAACCAAAATAAATAATTCATACCTCACCAAGTGAGTAATAACGCCTTGGGATCTGGGAGTCCGGATAGATGTTCTCAAGGTACCAAGAAAAGGGTTTACACTTCAGATTTTCTCTTAGTGTTTTTCTGACTGACACATCTCCGTAATCCACTTTGACAACACCTGGAATTTTTCAAAGAAACACAGATCAGTTTGTGCTATTTTTGTTTTAGCACTGTTTCACTGTTTACTTTGTGATCAGTTTTTTCTCTATTGTTATAATTCCATCAAATAAAATTGTCCTTGCAGCTGCTACAATACTGATTTGTATTACTAACATCCAATTAGTATATTAAATTGATATAAAAATAGTTTTCCCATTGGTTATGAATTTTCAAATGCAAATATTTATCACCAAGTACTTGTACTTCTTAGATTGAATAATTAATCAACTAAGCATAAATTGGTATTAATTTAGCATCTTATAATCAAAGCTTAACTGAACTGCATGATAGTACGGTTGTTTCTCTTTAACAAAAATTTCAATAGCTCCAGTGCCTCTCTCTGTTAATGCTTGTAGTTTCCCTACAGTGTCATTTACTCACCACCCATAGATTTCATGAGAAATTTACTATGTAAATATGATCCTCAACAATGTGCGGCAGTTATTATTTTACATTCTAAATTTCCCATCTTCTTCTTGAATTTTTATTCTACCTAGACTTACCCTAAACATGATTTTTTTTCTTTATTGATTTTTTCTTATTTTTTGAGCCACCTGAAATCCTTGGATAAGTTAGTAAGTAAATAAGCATAAAGAAACTAACATAAACAAATGGAATATACTCAAAGGAGTATATTAAAATTGCTTAGCACCTGGAGAACATTATGCTAAGTGAAATAAGCCAGTCAGAGAAAGACAATTACCATATGATTTCACTTGTATGTGGAATCTAATGAACAAACTAAACTAATAAGCAAAATAGATACAGAATTTTTCCCAAGGAGGGTTATATACGCAGTTTTGTGATTGAAACGAAGTTAGAAGTTTCATTTGCATATTATTTTACATTAGATAACAGAAAATGTTATTTTTGCCCACATCAGATCTGGCAGAGGGTAGTTGGTAGAGAAGAACAGAGATTACCCTGGAAAGATAAAGCCTTCTTACTCTACCATCTCTAATCCACCCCTCGCCTGAGCACTGTAATGTGGGTTTTGTCCTAGTCCTAGATAATTTAAATTGTCTTTAGAAATACAGAAAATACCTTGGGTTTATCTTAATATTTTGGTTAGGGTGGCTTTTTTCTTCTGTATTTATATTTTCCTTGCTTAGAAATAAAATATTATGTATGAAATAGTAGTGCTCTCCAAACATTCCATATCGTCCTCTACATTTTCCAGGCCCCTGCTCCTGGCCAAAGAGCTGAGGGGTAAGGGACACCTGTCAATTCTGGCCTTAAAGATAGAAGATCAGCCATGAGACCTTCTCCAGCTCTCCTCTCCTCTAGCAGAGGGACTGAGGAGCCTTGTGTCCCAGTGGGTGTAGCTACACAATGGTGAGGCCTTTGTTGGCTTGTGTCTTTGAGTGACTGTGAAGTGGCCTGAATTAGATTATTCAAACCCATGGCTTAAAATGCCATCAGCCTTGTTTCCCAGACTCTTACTTCCAAACCCCTCTAAAGTAGTTTACCCAATTGTTTACCCAAGAATTTTACTGGTATTTCTAAGAAGTGTCTCAATTTTGACAAGTCTAAAACAGTCCTCTTGATCTTCCAACTTGCTCCATCTCCAAAGTTCTCCATTTCAGTAACTAGAACAAATGTCCACCCATTTGTTTGGGGTAAAACATAGGAATAATTCTCTTTATCTTACATACACATATTCAAATTATTAGCAATTTCTGTTAGCTCTGCATTCACAATGTAACCCCAGATCCCCCACAATCCTCTCTACCACCCTGGCCTCTCTCTCTCTCATCTCTTGCCTAAACTAGCACCGTAATAGTCTCCTAACTACTGCCCCTGACATGTTGTATTGCTCTATTTATCCCTTATTCATCATTGCTGGCTCCCTGGACAATATATTTTGAATATAAGTAAAATCATGTCTGTCTCCTGCTCTAAAGCTTCAAATGATTGTTTATTATGCTAAGAATAATTGAAAATATTTTAACCATTGCTTAATATCCTTTACGAACTGGCTCTTGGCTATCTCTCTGAATTAGTTACCCACATTTCACTTCTTTGTCGCCACATTGACTTTTCTTGCTGTTGTTCTTGTTATTTATTTATTTTTGCTTTTCTTCTGACATGCCAAGGTCATTCCCACTTCATAGCTTTGTAGTCATCCTTTTCTTATGTGGAATGGTAGTACCCTGCCCTGGAACCTGCATAAGCTGCCCCTTATTCATACAAGTTTCTACTCAAACCTCGCTTCCTCAGATTCACCCCGACCTTCCTGTCATCATGATTGGCTCAGGAATGGGAATGTAAACACACTAGCTTAATAAATGTACACTGAGAATTTGCTAGTTGAAGTTGACACCTTTGGAATTGCTAGCTATACAGACGCTTTAAGACTGGGGCTTCTAGGGCTACGATATAGAGAATTCCTACAACAGAGATGCCAATACAGTAATACAATAAACAGATAAAAAAAAAGAAAAAGAGAGCAGAGGCCAAGCCAAGATAAAGTCAGAATATGTTTGTTTATTTTATTCCGACTATATATGACGTACATTTTCTAGGCACTTGGGATACACAAATAAAAGTGTCTTCCTCTCTGGAATTTACAGTCTAGTGGAGGAAGACACACAAAATACACTAAAAGGTGATATATGCTACAACAAACATAGGCTGGGGTGAGATAGGAAGGTTGCAATAGAAGAACTCTTGATGCATTTTTACATACTTTTTTCCCAAAGGCAACAAAGAATTGCATGTTTTTAAGGTAAATCTTTCAGTAGGATTTGCATAAATCTGGAAAGCTTTGATAATAAAATAAAGATACATTATGAATCAGAAAAGAGAGCATTTTTAAAAAGATTTTATTTATTTATTTTCAAAGAGAGGGAAAGGGAGGGAGACAGAGAGGGAGAGAAACATCAATGTGTGGTTGCCTTTCACATGGCCCCCACTGGGAACCTGGCCTACAACCCAGGCATGTGCCCCAACTGGGAATCGAACTGGCGAACGTTCGGCAGCCTGCACTCAATCCACTGAGCTACACCAGCCAGGCAGGAAAAAAAGAGCATTTTAATTAACTACAGGATTGTAGATTTGATTAAGAAGTTAATGATAACACAAGTTGTTTTACTAATAACTTGTCCTTTAGTCGTCATTTTAAAATCTACTTCATAAAAGTACTAAATTTAGATATGTAGGGTATTTAAGTTTTAAATGTCTAAATATATAGTAGATTGAAGATCATAATGACCTCAGTTAAACGCTTCTCTAGTAGATACTTAATAAGCCTAAAGTTCTGGTCCCTCTAGAATTAGGTCACCTGAAAACAGAATAGCAGAAACTCTAGGCTAAAGCTTAGAGTTTTATTCACAAGACTATGTTTGCAGTTAGCTTCAAGAAAAGGGGAAATTATATGTCTTTAATAGGGAATACTTAAGTAAATCAATGGTATATTTATCTAATTGACAAAATATAATTTATATATTGAAACAATTCTGTCTGTATATGGATATGAAAAAATAATAAAAATATAAAACAATTTTATTATACTGTTACTATAACAAAGTAAAATGAAAATATGAAACAACAATTTAAAAAACTGAAAATAATAAAAATAGCACATTCTCTTTGGTAACTACAAATACAGAGAGAGAACTTAATATATCTATTTTTTACTTAAGCACAATTAAAACTATGTAGCTAATCACAAAGTTTTTTTTTTAAAGATTTTATTTTATTATTTTTTTTTTCTTTTTAGAGAGAGGAGAAGGGAGAGAGAAAGAGCAATGTATGGTTGCCTCTCACATGGCCCTCATTGGGGACCTGGCCCGCAACCCAGGCATGTGCCCCGACTGGGAATCGAACCGGGACCCTTTGGTTCCCAGCCCACGCTCAATCCACTGAGCTACACCAGCCGGGTAATCACAAAGTTTTTAATATCCAGTGATACTATATTAACTATATACTTGTATATTTTAGTAGACTGGTACACATAATTTCAGTTAAGGATTCTTTTTTTTTTTTTAAAGATTTTATTTATTTATTTTTAGAGAGAGGGGAAGGGAGGGAGACAGAGAGGGAGAGAAACAGCAATGTATGGTTGCCTCTCACATGGCCCTCACGGGGACCTGGCCTGCAACCCAGGCATGTGCCCTGATGGGGAATCAAACCGGGACCCTCTGGTTCCCAGCCCTCGCTCAATCCACTGAGCTACACCAGCCAGGGCAGTTAAGGATTCTTTTGTGATATTTTCAAAATTCCCTATACCTGAAAATGTATCTTTATTTTGTTATTTACTTTGAATACTTGTCATGAGGAGCTTATCCTTATCTGCATTCCTTTCTCTTCAAAAGTATGTAATAAAAATGAAAAGAGAAATCATTTTTAAGCCCTGTAAAGATTATTATGTTATAGAGTATATAAGTACTATACTGTGTCAGAGGTTTAGCAAATTATTTGGAATATTTTTTTATTGATAAAAACCACTCTTTAAATCCATTATTTAAAATTTTACCCATTCTTGATATGTACAAAAATTACCCAGGCTCAAAACTACTCATTAAGAAATCACTGGATAGAACGACATTAACAGGCTGATGGCCCACGCCAGCTAATAATACATAGTGGTTATCTGCTGAATTTAACAGTTACTGTTATGACTGCAATTTTATTTTAATGGAATAAAAATGAGATAATGAATTGTACAAAGGTCATAGCTATGTCTCATAGAGGAAGCAAATATCACACAACTTCTCAATTTATTTAAGTCTGTCTGATCTCTATAATCAAAAGTTGGGGCAGGTCTTGAGGCTAAATTTTCTAGGTAATTGCCTCAAATTTCAGTTCAATTTGACAATAAAAATCTCATATTGAACTACATGGTTCCAGATGAACAAGAGTATGAGTAATAAGAATAGTGAACCTTGGCAACCGCCCCTTAAAATAAAGGTCAATTTTATATCAGTTGAAGCAAATCAACTGTAAAATCCACAATCTTGAGGGGAAAGAATCCAAGTAAAGACCTTCACGGCAGTGTTTACCAATCTTCCGAAGCTAGAGTGGCCAGAAAACATAGTCACCTGCTCCCTAACTCACATATTTTGTAGAAAATGCAAATGTATTAGCCAATGAAACCACCACAGACAGGACTTGTGTATTTTGTTTGTTGTTGCCTGTTTTGTATCTCCCCATAGTAAGGAGAAACTTACAGACAATTTATATGTTTATCTTTTAAAAACTTCTTACAATTACTGATAATTATGTAGTCACTGTAGATAATTCTAAAGCAGATAAATATAAACAATAAAATAAAAGTTATCTGTAATACAGCCACATTTGCATAATGCCAGTGATTTTTCTAGACTTCCTTCTATTTATGTATAATTGTATAGATACAACTTCTCTTGCAAACTTTGATTTATACTGTAATATGTACCAGTAACTTGCTTTACTCCTAAAACAGTATGTCATGAAGACTTTTTGGTCAATCCACTAGTCTGTAACTCTGTATTTTTTTTTTTTTTTTTAGATTTTATTTATTTATATTTGGAGAGAGGAGAAGGGAGGGAGAAACAGCGAGGTGTGGTTGCCTCTCACATGGCCCTCATTGGGGACCTGGCCTGCAACCCAGGCATGTGCCCTGACTGGGAATTGAACTGGGACCCTTTGATTCCCAGCCCACGCTCAATCCACTGAGCTACACCAGCCAGGGCTGTAACTTTGTTTTTAATGCCTCTATGGCATTCTATTTTACAAGTTGGTAATAACTTAATCAGTTCCCTGTAGTTGGACATGCAAGTGTTTCTCATTTTAGACTTTCTTTCTTTTTTTTTTATTTTAGACTTTAAAATCAATGAATCTTTATACCATTTTTATTATACTCTTGATTATTTCATTAGAAGAATCTCTAGAATCAATGCATTTTGAGAAATTACATGCTGATTTCAAAACTTTAAAAAACATACATCTATTACTAATCTGCTCCCCAGAAAGATGTATCAAATTAACATACACTTTAACAGGGTTAAGAAGCAAATTTCAACCCTGGCCAAGTGGTTCAGTTCTTTGGAGCATCCTCCAGTATGCCAAAAGGCTGCAGGTTTGATTCCTGGTCAGGGCACATACCTGAGTGGTGGGTTCAATCTCCGGTCTGGGCACACATAGGAGTGAAACGATTGCTGTTTCTCTCTCACATTGATGTCTCTCTCTCTCTCTCTGCCTCCCTCACTTCCTCTGTCTCTAAAATCAATAAATATATCCTTGGGTAAGGTTTTTTTTAAAAAGCAAATTCATTTCCCTTTCAGAACGCTGACAATTTTAATTTATTCTTTTTTTAAAGTCCTCACCCAAGGACATACTTATTGAGTTTAGAGATAGAGTGGAAGGGAGGGTGAAAGAAAGGGAAAGAAACATCGATATGAGAAACATCAACTGGTTACCTTTTGTACCTGCCCAGACTGGTCCAAACCTGCAGCTCAGGCATATGCCCTGACAGGAAATAAACATGCAACCTTTCGGTTTGTGGTATGACACCCAACCAACTATGCCACACTGGCCAGGGCTTGATTTATTCTTTCATTTAACACTTTATTTATGTGGAGATAAATAGTACCTCATTATTACTTAAAATTGACTACTAATGATGATAAAGCTCCTATTGGTTTGCCATTTCTTCTTTTATAAATCACCTATTCTTTCCCTTTTCCCAGTTTTCCATTAAAGTGTTCACTTTCTCATGTATAAGCACCCTTGACACAAAAAATTTGGGGGGATAGGTGGTGCAAACGTTTAATTTTTTTTGTTCTTATTTTGACAATACAAAATGCTAAAAATTATTTCCCTTGTGCTTTTTACCCTTCATAAGATACTTAGAAAGGCTTTTGCTAACTTGGTATATTTTTGAAAAATGTCCAGCTATATCTTCTTCCATTCTTAAAATTTTATACTTCATATTTTATCATCATTTAACTCATTAATCACATGAAATTTATTACAGTGCATTTCTAACCATGTTCCTTTTTGGCTTTTATTGTTTTTGTTTCTTTGTATTGTACATACACTATATCCATTTTTGAAGTGATTCACTTGACTTTTTCTCATTTTGTTTTAATTAATAAGCACACTAACCAGCTCTCTAATTCATATCATTGCTTGAGAAATCTGTAGGCCATCAACTTTTATAATGTAAATTTTACCTACGATCAACTTAGTTTAATAAAGTTTAACATATAGCTGTATATTTAGATGACATCATTTTGACCCCTGTGAAATGTAAATGAGAATCTGTATTATGATATTGATTTTCATTGAGGGTAACAAATGGCATTACTCAAAAATTACTGCTTATAAAACTTATGCTGAGATCTTTAAATATTTCATCACATAATTTTGCTTTGTTTTGTTTTGTTTTTAATAGGAATTCTCAGGAGCAATTCTTTTATGAAGTCAGAGACAAGAAAAGCTCTTTTCCCTTGCAATTGATTTATTTTTATCTTATGAAGACTGCTAACTTCATAGTGATAAGGTATCCCTCTGTTTTCTATCCAATGTATCATATGAATTTAGAATTTCTAAAGCCATCTCAAACCATTTTTGGAATAGGACACACATTCATCCATGCACCCATGGCATGGTCTTACCATGCATGGTCAGGGCCAGGAATTACTGAAGCAACAGACAAAGCATTATTTAATGGACTTCATGTTCATAACTACACAACAAACACTTTTATATATACTTTCTCACTAAAACTCTGTAACATTCCTATGTATTATTACTGTTTTTTGTTTGTTTTAAAGATGAAAGGACTGAGGAATTACATGGTTAAATTGCTCCAGTTTACTTAGAAAATAGCAGCACGAGGATTAGAAGTCACTCACACCCATCTAATACCAAGGTTCATGATCTTGCCCACTCTACTAGAATTAGAGAAAAAAATTGAATAAACTTTGAAAAATATATCCAGAGATATATTTCCCTGGCTGGTGGTACAAAACCTAGTAATTATCACCACATAAAGAACAGAATCCACTTGGCAAATTCTCCTCTCCTGAAAGACCCAAGGTCCTGTACAAACTTAAATTCACAGAAATAAATGATCAGTAATTACACAACTGGGAGTTATTCTATTGATTTGACAATTAAATACAAGCCAGGCATTCCAGTGTGCAACTAACTGACCAAATATGTCCATATAGTGCTTCACAAATGGTGTTGAATAGTTCTGCAGGATGCTAGTATAACTGTATCTTCAGTGCTATAACAATCTGATGTCATTATGCCATCTCCAAAATAGTGATATATTTTATAATCAGTTACATCGCACAATTATCCCTGGGAAGAAGACAACTGCATTGTAGTTGTCTCTGGTTGAGCATATGTAACCTTGTTTTTCTCTTTGTGGAATAACTAGCCAATTGTAGTTTCAGTAATTAATTATTGGACATTTAAATATATTCTGATTATTGTCTGAAAGCTTTCCTTTAACACTTCTGGTAAAATCAAGAAAGTACTGAGATTAAACTTTGCTGTGTGGTTTCAGGGACTTGGAAGAGATCCAGGGATAACCATGTTTTAAGAAAGCCTACATCATCAATCATCTTGAGGGCACTGAGAATGACAGTGGATGGAAAACATATATATACCAGTAAATATGCAGTGAAAAGTGATTCAAAAAGCCTCAAAATGTGAAATTACTTGATCAATATATTTTGCTTATTTTCAAAAAAATACATGTATGCATAAGAGTGAGATATGTTCACATTTTTTAGTCTGCATTAGTTTATATCTAAAACAGTTCCATAATATGTTGACCCAAAAAATGAATGTACCTGTTGAGAAGGGCTAATTGGGCTCATATTTATAAACGGAGCCAAGCAGCCATTGCTAAACAGGGGCATCTCCAGCAAGCTGCACTTCAGGGAGAAGCCTGTACCAAACTTGCTGCATTCCACACTGAAATGCCTATTTGCACTGTGCTCTTGCTTTCTGAGTCAACCCTTATAAAGTAGTTCCTATAACTGTATCTCAACCAATAGGACCTTCTGCATCCAATTGGTGTTGCACAGCTACATCCTCATTAGTTTCTTCACTGACCAGAGTGGCTCCATTTCAACAAATTAGGATAGTCCCTTTTGGATCAATCAAACTGTGAGGATTCGGAATTCTCATTTGCATGAGGACTGACCAATCAGTGACCAGGGATGGGATTTCTCTCTGTATAAGTCAGCTCCCCTCTGGCTCAGGAAGTGCACTTTTAGTTTCTATTAAAGATTATGTTTTCCTGGATGGAGCTGTAACATTGGCTGGAGCTGCAACAATGGAGCAGAGCTGTCTCGCCAGACCTGAGCTGTAACACGGAAGCCTTGACAGCAGGGCTACCTCACTGGCACCATCTTGTAGCTATGCTGCTCCACAGCCATACTGTTTCACAACTGAGCTGTTCGCTCTGAATAAAGTCTCTCTTCCCTTTTACTGTATCCCAAACTGGGGACTCCTGTTGGTGTTGAATTGGTGACAACGACCTTCCGTTGATAGGAACAAAATAATTGTAATTGAAAATAAATCTCACATTATAGTTTAATTGGAATTTTTTTTCTTTTTGCTATGTAAATGATGGTGGTATTTAAGTTGATAGTAGCTTAAATTACATGAAAAAGTGCTTAAAATTTATTATCTGGTCATATTTTAATAGAAGCAATGAGTTAAACAAATTCAACAGGTGTCTTTAATACAGGCTCCTCAGAACTCTTAATATGCTAAAGTATATTTTGAATATCTAAACTAGGTAATATTTCTCAAATATATTTGTACTGTTTAAAAAATCTGAGACAACTCTCCACTGAAATCAATAAAAAACATAGCTTTATTGTATTTTCTATATCTAAGCAAAATATTAATCATGCAGAGGACATAAATTAATTTCATTGGAGGAAAACCTTTTGGGGGGAAATCTATATGCTTTAAATTTTTTTCATTAGCAAGTTTCCATTGCAAGATTTTAATTAAACCAAGACAGTGGTAGTAAATTCAAATATATGTATTTGTTGACATGTATATTTCTGTTCAGTTCCTAGAACAGTATCTGGAACCAAGAGACATTATTTAATACTAGTTATACTACTCTCTGGTACATGCTCTATTTTCCCTCTACTCTTTCCCTCCCATTCTCTCTCTCTCTCTCTCTCTCTCTATCACTTTAATACATATACAGGTGCAAGAAAAATGTCTATAAATTTGATTTCATGGTTTAGAATTACTACTTTGTAATTACTAAAATATGTAGACTTATTTAGACATATATTTTATATTACTCGATATAAAAGAATATGAGAGAGAGAAAGTTTATGCAAAATTTAGCTCTAAAGTGTTACTTGGCCTCATTAAGAAAGAACATCACTAACAAAAAGTTTTAACATTTATTAAAATTGCACTTTCCTAGTTTCTATTTAGTCAGCATTGTTGATGCAAGGCCAATAAAATCTCATTATGTTTTTGAATTATGAGTTATTAGCATAAAAAACTAATATGACTCAGGAAGACTAGTGTGAATTGGTTGCCACATCTTATTAACTCAAGCAATACCTGAGATTACATTATGGGATGCATTCATTCATATAGAAGAAATATTAAGTAGACTTAGTAAATCCTTGATTATCTAGGCTAACAAAATATAAACCTAGGATATATAATTTTTGTCAACAGGAATGACTTGCATATAATTTAAATATTTCTACTTATGCAGCAAAGGGAAAGAATTCTACATGTAGATATGATTAAAGGAGATTAAGAACACACCAGTTACCTTAGGGACTACTAGTTCAAACTTCCTGGGTTTGAATTCTGCCGTGCCGTGTACTGAATGTGTGATATTGGGCAATTTATGCAATCTCAAAGGTCCTCAGTTCTTTCTTCTATTAATTGGGCATAATAATAGCATTTTCCTCAGCATATTATTGTGATTATTACATGAGTTAAAATGTAAAACACTACTTAAACAGTGCATGGTACATACTAAGTACTCACTAAAAGTTACCTATTATGTTTGCTGTTGTTTTAACATGGATATGGACCTCAAGGGGCACATTATCTCTTTATAGAAGGGTGGGCTAGTTGTTTCCTGAGCCTGTTCACTTCTGTGGGATATCAGATGAATGGAGTGGGAAATCAAAAACTTAACTCTGGCCCATACTCCTTTTCACTGAGACGCATGCCATACATTACTTTCAAGACTTCAGAATTGCACTCCTACAGGCATCATTTAAGGTCTCAACACAAGCATTTTTCTAAACCCAAACTGCTAATAACACGATGGTGAAACTCCACACATCTCTGCACCTGTCATTTCCCCTGTCCACATTTTGCCCTGTGGTGATTTTGATATATATGCCACACAAGAAAAACACAAACTCTATAACCATGGACTTTCAGTTAAAAGGATACAGTACTACTATGAACGGTAGATATTCAAGTAATTAAAAAAAAAAACTGTTCTAAGAGAACATGTTCCTTTCCATTTTGAAAGAAAATTTGCAAAAATATTCTCAACCTCCATTGTTATCCAATTTGCCCCTCTGTCTTGAACTACTATAAGTGAGGGAGCTGGAAAAGGCTATCGGAGGTCCATTTGTCACCCTCAGGACACTGTGTACTGTTACTATGGAACAACCAATAGCAAAAATTTCAATAAGCATGAGTTTGATTTATGATTTGGGGGAATGGTAGAATAACATATTGCTCCTGGGTTTTGTATGCAGCATTTATCTTCTTCTAGCACTAGACATGTCAAAGACTTGATACTAAAAACAAAGCAAAGTTTATTTATTGCACACATAAGATACAGTTCACAAACCAGACTTAACACTGCGTGGTATGAGAACCTCTCAGCAGTTACTAAATAAGGTCGACACTCAGTCATGGTGAAAGGGGTCGAGCGTGTCAGCCGCGCTGCTATGATGCCGAAATCGTCTTCTACATAATAGTCTAGTGCTCTATTATGTCGAGAGTCTCACATGCCTCTCATTTTTTACAGCTTTGTATTTTTCTCAGGATGTCATCGATCTAAGGATATGCTACAATATAATTCAACAAAGCTGTAGTAATTCAACAGAGAGGATTGGGCCACTGAGGGGAGGGCAGAATGTCAACCTCTTGAAAGGAATAGCATGATGTAATGTAGATTTTTGTTTTCTTCTAGTGAGGGTTTGATTTGTCTGGAGAAACGAAAAGCATTTTGAATCATATTCTAGCTATGAAATTCAAAGTTACAAATTCTGAAGAATATCAGGAGTGTTTCTAAAAATATAAACAATCTTGCAAGCATTGATTTAAGCTCCTCACTTTATTTATCTTGTCCTCTGACTTCGCTTGTTGAAAATGGTTATAACCTCAAAATTGTTGGTTAAAATAGGAAGGAAGGACTGATTAACAACTGTATAAAATCACAACATTGCATCAAAATTGTAAGTGTTTGAGTTAAATTGACCTTTCACAGATGAAAGACTCAGAAAGTTGATTGGACCCGCATGAAGTAGCACAGCTGATAAGTGAAAGAACTTGCCTTGGAATCTGGGTCTCTGGACTTCCAGGTCAGTGCCTTTAACATCTGCTCCTTCATTCAACAATTTTCATTATTTCTCTCCTTGTGTTACATATTTACTGGGTGATAGAAATAACATGTTGAACAAAAACTCCTCAGAGTTTCTTCCCTCACAGCTTAATCAGTAGTTAATCAAACAAGCAACACAAATGAAAATTACCAAATGTTAAATTGCAAATGTACTTGATAGATGGCCAAGGTGTAAAGGCATAGAATAGGCAGCTGATTCACTGGTGGCTGGGTAGGTCCGGGAAAGCTCTCTAAGGAAGTGAACGTTGAGCTGAAATGGTAATCAAGGGGGGTGAGAGGAGATGGAGAATGAACTGGCTGGGCCTTACAGGAAATGCCATCTGGTTTTATCATTTGGGAACATATTAATAAAAGTTGTTTTTATTTGGCTATTATCAAATTACTCATTTCTTTATTTCTGCATTATTTTCATGGCAGAGATATTCTAAGATGGCTCTAAATATCCCTATGTCCTGGTATCCATGCCCTTTTGTGGTCCTTTTCTTTGAGTGTTGGTGGAACCCGTGGCTTGTTTCTTACCAACATAATATGACAAAGGTGAAGGGACAGCACTACCATGATAATGTTACTTTATGGTTGTAACTAACATCTTGCTAGCAGATTCTCTATTGACTCACTCCCTTATTGGCTTCCGTTGATTAAGCTGCCAACTTGTAAGCCGCCCCATGGAGAGGCTCACAGGACACGATATCACTGGCCAACAGCCCACAAGGAACTGAAGCTCCCAGTTTGACAATCTGAAAGAGACTAAATGTTGACAATGACATGAACTTGGAAGCAGATGCTTCCCAGTCATGCCTTGAGATGAGGTGCAGTGCTGGCCCACACACTCATTGTTGCTCCATCACAGACTCTGGTGCAGAGGACCAATTAAATCCCACCTGGACTCCTGACCCACAGGAACTGTGAGAAAATGTGTGGTTTAAGCCACTAAGTTTGTTGTATTTTTTAATATATCAGTCAATAATTAACATACAAGGTAGGGTAAACGTAGGCTTACAATTGTGAGTATGCAAAACACAGTTCATTATTCTATTACTATTTATTCATTACTACATTATTTTCCATTGAAACAGCTGTAAACCCACTTTTGATCCACCCTGCTTTGCTCCTTCAGATACAATCTGAAATGTCTTCTTTTTTGGTTCAAATAGCATTAAGTCCTTTATCATCTTATAAAAATCTCCAAGAAAACTAAGAAAAAAATTCAGGGGGCAATATTATGAAATTATATAGATAATCATTTATTTTTAGTATATAGATTTGAAAAGTCTTTTTAAAAGTTAAACATCTGGAAATATTAACGCATAACCATTTAAGAATACATAAAGGTATTCTATCACCATTTTTTACCTAAAATGTAATAGTTAGAGTCTAAAAAGCATTAGGCTGAAAACTGCGGAGAAATGAGGACTTAGAAAATTAATTTGTGTATTTCACATGTGAATGTTCCATCTGATCATGAATCCTAGACCCATCCTTTACTATCCATATGACCTTGGGTCAAGTACTTTGCTCCTGAAATGCACAATAAAAATAATAACTACTTCATTGATAATTATGAGGAAATAAATAAGATAAAGCATACAAATACCCTGGCACAAAGTGAGAGCTTGAATGTTTTAACTATTGTTATGTCAAAAAATTCATAGACACCTTTTGCTCAATTATATAAACTCTACAGTAAAGTATTTTACACTCTAATATCAGATTAGTCTTATTTATTTGACTTTTTACATTTTTAAATAAAAATGGAAAATTTTTAAGTTTAAATACATTTCTTCTGATAGATTAGAAACATCTTAAAACAATTTAAGTAATTTTAGTCATGGATTAGATATTGGCTACTTCAGATAATTATTATTGACAGTATATTATTTTTATTTTCATGGGGCTCAACAATCTTAATCCCTTTCATATTTTTTTAGGGAATCCTTAATCTTGTGTTTTCGCCCTACCTAATGTTCAGTGTTTGCTGAGTTAAAAGGTACTCTTCAAGGTGGTATTATAGAACTCATGACAAATTTTTAAGAACATTAAAATTTTATGGTTACTACATAATATAAATATAGATTTCTGCTTGATGATAAACTAATGCTGTTCAATATTTACAGAACACAGAGAGACACTATGGGACCTAATTCATATTCAGTAATTATTAACACATCAGCATTCTTTAATTTTTTGTGTTTTCTGGATAATTAACTTTCAAAACTTTCTTGTAGATATACTACATGAAATTCAAACAGCCTTCTAAGGAACTGAATATGTGGAAGAATATTGGACAATGTTAATAGAGAAAGATGAATTATTTTAAAGTTATTTACAATAGAGTGTATTTTAACTTTCACTCTTAGCTTCATAAATAAGGTCTCTGACCTTAAAGATGGTCAATAGCAACACTAACTAAAGGTTAAGAACATTCGATCAAACCTCATTAATAAAAATCTAATGTAGGGCTTTCTTAAATAAGGAAGGAAAGCCACATGACACTTTGCTTGGTGAGTTTATTTTATTAGAACATATTGTTAGTACTTAGCCAACATGGCATATTTTATTATCATACACAAATAAAATTTGCTGGGATAGCCTTGTAACATGAAATTAGGTGACCTTTTTAAAAATATATGGTTCCTGATGTAGTTTTGTTTTCTGCTTTAAAAGAGCCAGATATCATTTATTAAGCATACATTATGTGTTTCCACCCACATATTATATGTGCTCTGAAATAGCTGCTGTTATTATGATTTTACTTAGTACAACAAGAAATTTTTCTGAGACTGGGCCTTAAATATTTTTTAAAGTCACAATTTATCAAATTTTAAGTACAGAGAGAAGATTCCTAATTATGTAAGCCAATAAAAATGGCATCATGACAAAATGATGCAGATCAGTGGTTAATCCAAGGAAAAACATCTTTGACTTTGTAACACACAACTTTTAATACATAGCTTTGTAATGCAAGACATCATTGCCACCAATCTGCTCTCTGCAAAGTTTAGACAAAATAACATGCAGTTGGGTTTTTTTGCCTTTTCTTAAAAGATTTTATTTATTTTTATTGGTTTTTGCTTATTTTTTTATTTTGTTTTTTATTACTTTATTGTTCTTTAATTACAGTTGTCTGCATTTTCTCCCCTCTCCTCCCCCTCACCCATTCAAACCCACTTCCCTCCCTGCTTCCACCCCCCCTTAGTTTTGTTTGTGTGTCCTTTATAGTAGTTCCTGAAAACCCTTCTCCCCACAGTCCCCTCCCCCTTCTCCTCTGGCTATTGTTAGATTGTTCTTAATATCAATGTTTCTGGTTCTATTTTGCTTGCTTTGTTATTTTGTTGATTATGTTCCAGTTAAAGGTGAGATCATATGGTATTTGTCTCTCACCACCTAGCTTATTTCACTTAGCATAATGCTCTCCAGTTCCATCCATGCTGCTGCAAAGGGTATAAGCTCCTTCTTTCTCTCTGCTGTGTAGAATTCCATTGTGTAAATGTATCAGAGTTTCTTGATCCACTCATTTGCTGATGGACACTTAGGTTGCTCCCAGTATTTGGCTATTGTAAATTGTGCTGCTATGAACATTGGGGTGCATAGGTTCTTTTGGATTGGAGTTTCAGGGCTCTTAGGGTATAATCCCAGCAGTGGAATTGCTGGGTCAAAAGGCAGTTCCAAATGTTGTTTTCTGAGAAAATTCCATACTGTTTTCCACAGTGGCTTCACCAGTCTGCATTCCCACCAACAGTGCAGTAGGGTTCCCTTTTCTCTGCATCCTCTCCAACACCTACTTGTTGCTTTGGTTATGATGGTCATTCTGTCCAGTGTGAGGTGGTATCTCATTGTGGTTTTAATTTGCATCTCTCTGGTGGCTAGTGATGCTGAGCATCTTTTCATATGGCTCTGGGCCATCTGTATGTCCTCCTTGGAGAAGTGTCTGTTTTTATGCATGTGTAAACTGTATTAGATTAGGCACCTGCAACAGTGAGGTCGAATACTGGGTTGAAGTGAGTTTCCTGGAGTTCGGCATTTTCTCAGGAGAAGGAAGTTCAGGAAGAAGGCATTATTTCTAATATAAAATGTTACACACTTTCCCATTGTCTCAAGAGAAGAGGCACAAAGCTGCACATCTCAGATCATTCATAAGGTAGTCAATAGGGGAGTTTAGTAATACTTCTGAAAAATGATCAGTTCTTAATCTGCACATTGAATAAGTGTGGCAGAGCTACGTCCTGCCATTATGATCCCTGTCAGCTTCTTGGGGTTCAACCCAAGAGTGGTGTGTAGGGAGGCGTTTTCTTTTACAGATAATTACTATAGCCCCTGGACAGGAAACTGGAGGTGGTTTTTTGGGTCCAAAATTTGAGTAACCTATCTGGGTTTGAGTTCTCTCAGATGATGGGGGTGGCATAAATATAGTCAGAATAATCTGACTTAAAAGGGAGGTCAGGATAATCTAGCTAAAACGGGATGCATCCCCAGAAGGCTGGTGTGTCCTCAGAAACCCCAGAGCTTTGTTCCACCGGTAGGCCACAGTGCCAATGTGCTCGTGCAACAGTGGGAGCTGTAACAATGGGAATTCTAACCCATCCCACCATTCTTTTGACATTGTTTCTGTAAATGCTGACTCTAACATGTAGGACCTACATTGTAGGTTGTAGATAAACAGCACGGTTGTATAAGGATCCTGGGAACTAACTTCAAAAGATGCAGAGTCCAACATTCAAACATCCCAGCTCCAGGAGATTTGCTGACTTTCAACCTTGGAGCCAGGATGATGTGAAGTCAGGATGACACACACCAGACCATCACTTGCTTTATCAGAATGGGCTGTGCTTGTCTGCACGTAGAGAACTTTTCAGCCCCCTCCCTTGATCTGTGCTCTGTTTCCCCCTCCCTCCTTATAAACGCCTCTGCCTCCACTGAGAAGTAAAGATGGGCTTTGAGACATGAGTCCCCCATCTTTTCGGGGAAATGGCCTTTGAGATGTGAGTCACCCATCTTCCAGTTCGTTGGCATCTGAATAAACCACTTTCTTTTATATATCAGCACCTGCCTCTTGAATATTGGCTTTCAAACAGCAGGCAGCCAGACCTGCACTTGGTTAGTCAAATCACTAAAGCCTCTCCTTGAGTGCTCTGCTGACTATCCCACCTAAAATGGCATGACTATTTTGCCCAGTCCCCTTTCATTACCCTACTAATTTTCTTAGCTGCTGTCATAATCAAATATACTACTTAATTATTTATTCTCTGTCTTCATGCTACAAAGTAAGCTCCATGAACATAAGTTTATTCGTCTGTTTCACATACTGCTAGATTCCCAGGACTTAGAAGAATACCTGGCACATATTAAAATCAATACACATTTGTTAAAGGTAATAGTTTATTCATCCACTTAAGTCAGATTATGTCTACGTAACTTTTCTTTTTAATTCTTTTGTAAAGTCTCCTTCAAATACTGTAAGATTAATAGATAAACTAAAGCCACAGAGTGATTCTTTTGTTGCTAAGTTTAGAAGGTCTGGGCTTGATTTTTTCACAGAGCAAGTGCAAAGGAAAGCCTGTCTCTCCCTCTTTCTCTCTTACTCTCTCTCTTTATCTGTATGTGTGCATGCCAAGAAATATTCTGCTGCAAAACATAAAACAAAAAATTCCCAGTATCAATCAGCATGGTTCATAGATAAATAAAAATTTGGTAACAAAAAAAGACAATGAACAGACATGAGACAAGTCAAAAAGCAGAAACCACAGACTAAAATAAGTCCTTACTAAAGATGATTACTATCATATCATTTATAATTTAGTATTTGTTGCATACACTTACCAAGCTAGTATATATTTAAATGTAAATTATTTACATTACCTATTATTCTCAGAAAGTCATTTCACTGTCTCCAAAAGTTCTAATTTAGAAAATGTTTCAGGTATAATTTACAAGCTCATATTTCAACTGGATAGATGCTAACATTCCATTATTTTCTAGGTTTTGCAGCTAAAAGCATTCAAAATGAGGTCCATAGCAACACTAACAGAAATTTGCTTAGCAAGTCTTATCCTTTTCTCAGTGTGAAATTATATATTCACAAATTTATTAAGGAAAGAATTAGTTAAAGCCATAGAGAACTCATCCAGGAATCCTTAGATATTTTTTAGAGCTTAGAAGACAAATCTTAAGATTTTCCTCCCTTATTTCTTTCATGTAGCCTTATGAGACCATGGAAAATGCACAGGTAATATTGTCTTTGATATATAGGAATATGAATTAAAAATGAAACTTGACATAATTTGTAAATTTGGTCTTATTTTCCAAATAACATTTATAGTTACAAATGGACCTTAACCTGACCTTTCTTGCATAAAAGATAGTCAGTGTAATTTTGACATAAATCGGGATTAAACATTCAAGCGAGTTCAGCATGACAGAGACACCTAAAAGTTAGGCTGCGTGTACATATGCATTCTATTAATGGAATTTGTTTTGTTTTCTGTCAACTCCCTTTTTCACCACCTGTCTATTAGATTCTTTTCATCCTCACTGACTTTTCTGTTGGTCAAAGCTGGCTTGTCCAGCGAGACCAAGATCTTGATGGCCAGGGGTCCAAGTTCCTGGTTACCTTGCTCCTCTGTCAGGCTCTGCTTGCCTCTGTTACCAGCAGACACAGAAACCCCGAAAGTACCTCAGCATGTCTCCTGAGTTCCAGACACTCACTCCTGTCCCATTATGTATCAGCATCTCTGGCTTTTCATGATAGCCAAGGTGTGCTGTTACTCACACCAGGAGAGTAAATGTTTCTCTTTGCTACTGGCCCATCCACATATGTGTCCAGACTAACTAGACTACATTGTAGCTTTGGGTTATGTGGAACCCTTCCATCTCTGGGGGCTATACATTCAATACAGTAGACCATGAAGTTGTGGGAACAGATGCACAAAATCCTCTATTGAGTTCCTGGGAGTGGTGAGAGGTGTCAATCTTAGTTCTACTCTTTGATTTCCGGACCGCGTTCTTGTTATTGAGACACAATACCATGTAACTGTTGCTGGTTCAAAATGCACCACACCTTGTAAGACAGTACCCAAACCCCGTGGGATGTTCCAGCTAGTGCCTTAGCTGAGCCTCTTCAGAGGCTATTCCAGTATCTGTCAAGTTGACTTCTGTGGGCCACAGCGATGGTGTGTGAGATCCCATGTGGGGAAATGAGTTTGCAATCCCTCTCGTAATGGCACTAGTGGTGCAGGCAGGGAAGCCAAACCCATATGAAAGTAAAGACAAGATATTTCTCTTTGGGGTGAAAGGCATCTCTTGGCATAATTTGGCACTACTGTTTATTATTATTTTTTACATGAAATATATATTTTATTTTTAATTTAAAAATGTGTTGAATTTATTAGGGGTGACATTGGGTAATACAGTTATATTCAGTTGTAAAATTCTATAAGATATCATCTGTATATTGTATTGTGTGTTTACCACCCCAAGTCAAGTCTCCTTCCATCACCACTTCTGCCCCCTATACCCCCTTCTACTTCCCCTCATCCCCTTTTCCCTCTGGGAATCACCATACTGTTGTCTGTTTGTGAGTTTTGTTTTGTTTTTGTTTTTCCTTTACCTCTTCCCCTTTCTCCCCTCTAAAAGTCTCCATTTCTATGAGCATTTTATCCCAAAGCAGCAGAATACTGCTTTTCAAGTGTACGTGGAACATTTTCTAGGATAGACCACATGTCAGGACACAAAACAAATCTCAATAAATTTAAGACTGAAATCATATCAAACATCTTCTCTGACTACAATGGTATGAAACTAGAACTCAATCACAAGAAAAACGTGGAAAAACACACAAACACGCAGAAGCTAACTAACATGTTGCTGCACCATGAATGGGTTAATAACGAAATCAAGGAAGGACTCAGAAGCACTACTGCTTAGTCTCCCCTAGGGACAGTTCCAAACTGTAGTGTAAGTGTCTGAGAATCAGCTTTTTTGGTTGTAATGTATGCGCTCATAAGTGCCTGACTTTAAACTTTTGATTGCTTAACCACACATCTCAAAGACATCCATTGCTAACTACACAACTAGACAAAGAGCCAGGCTGACCCACTGATTAAGCTGCCTTCTTAGAAAGCCTTACCCACGTTACTCACTGCTTGATTGACTCTGCTTTTCCTTTCTAGTGCTTTAATTCCCACTCTTGTTGCTTTTTTAAAATGTGTTTTCTTTTTTATTGAGATATAATTGACATATTGCATTATATAGCATTATATTAGTTTCAGGGGTACACCAAAATGATTTAAAATTTGTATTGTTGCAAAATGAGCACCATAGTAAGTCTAGTAAACATCCATTGTCACACATAGTTACAATTTCTTTTCTTGTGGTGAAAATTTTTAAGATTTACTCTCTCAGCAACTTTCAACTATACAATATGATATTATTAACTCTAGTCACCCTGCTGAATTTGTTTTAAATAAAAACCTTAAATTCTTATGTTCTTTAAAAATAAATCCAACCCTGCTGGGGTAAAAATGGTTCTGTACCTCTTTGTACTGACTCAGTAAAAGGTTATAGAAAAGAATTATATTCCATGAAAACTCAAACTGTATATATAACCTCTAGTGTATTTCAAAGTATGCCCCTCAGAGATCCCTGCTGTCGTCTAACTGTAGAATGTAACAGAAAAGCAAAAAGACATGTCATTAGGTAGCATTAGCTGAACTCAATGGCATTCTAATGAAGAAGGGATTTGCTCATGAAAAGTAAGACAATTTTTAGAAAATAAAAAAGTAAGGTGTATATATATAACAGAACACCCCAATTTCTTCCAACCATCTTATATTCCAGGTAATGTTATTTTTATTATGGATTTTCTTTAAGGGGAACTTTTTGTTAGGTGCTCAACTGCTCCACATCACTTTTCCAAGTGAAAAGAAAGGCAAAGTATATATTCCCCTTGACTTTCTTGTGTGAAAGTGGGGTTTATATTTTGTAAAATCTAAATGTGTTCATTAATGACTAGATACTTGAAACGAAATGCAATTTAAAAGAATTATGAAACCTTTAAGTGCATGGGCCAGGTTATGCATTGCCAATACCAAAAGCAAATCTAATGTGGATGCATACACTTTATTACTCAGAGGATCCAGTAGATGGAAGTCTTTCCCTTTTAACATTCAAACTGTTTCAAAAGCATGAGGTTGGACTTGCTATTCCTGATGAAAAAGTAGATGGAAATAGCTGGGGAAAAGAAACAAACAAAAAAGCCATTTGCGTCTAAGAGCATATCAGAAAGACCACAATTTACATCTTTGTAAGCGGTTTGAAAATCGCGTTATCAAAGTCAGGTTGTTTTGATCCCCATGAGGTGAATGAGAAAGACAATAATACATAAAGGGAACGATTTCCTGGAAACCAGACTCTTGGTGGCTCCAGTTTTGTCTTCCCGCATCAGTGTCCGTGTTCTCATTGCCCTTTCTCAGTGAAAAGTTCCCTAGGCTAGTAGTTGCATCTGTTTCACTAAATTCCTGTCCTTTTGCAGCGATCCTCAGATGAGCAGGCAGGACATTCTGAATTAGGATCTCCTGGGACTGGAAAAGGAAAGCAGCCTGCAAACTCTCCTGAGTAGCGAGGCCCTGTGCAGGGCCTGGCTGCTTTTCTATGTGTCTCTGTGTACAGTCTCTATCCTTCTCTCTTAGGCTGGTCACCTCTGCTTTCTCTCCAGAGTCCTGAATATTAGCTCTGAGAATATCCACAGATTTTCCTTACACTTAACTGTCCAGGGAATGAGTGAATGAATTATATTTGAAATAATCAGATTTAATCATTAAGATGAATTAAATCACTATTAGTCTATTAGATTGATTATTTAGCTCTCCGTCTCTTTGAAAAATATTTAAAATTGGGGTAGTTTAAAAAAGAACTGTGGATTTGGAGCATTTCAATGTACAGTGTATGCTGAGTATTTTTGTCAGTTCATACCTTAATGTGGAATTAAGACTTGGGCAGGAAAACCATGCATTTCTCCAATTCTAAAAGGGGCAATTGAATGGTGCTTTTCCATGTGTCTACAAGTTGAACTAATGAAGCAATTATGTATGATGGAACACCTGCTTTTTGTTACTCAGTTTTGATGTTTTATAGTTAAGCTTTAACGTAGAGCTTTATCTCTGGTGATAATCTCCTAATTGTTCTAACTGCTCATCAGTTTGCCTTACATTAAGCAAGAGCCATGGGCTCATGTTTCCTTGAAAACTCATTTAACCATCTCCTATAGGCTTTTAAGGACCAAAGGCAATATACAGGGTCCGGCAGAAGTAATGCCTGCTTGAGCGTGGTTGGTAGGGTAATAATATGGGTGTAATAATTTATAGTTTTAATTTGAGCATTTCACCTAAAATATCATACGGTGCGCTTGAGTGTGATATTGTTGTGTTACAGAATTACATTCTTATGACTTTGTAAAAAAAGATTTTGTAATAAAGGAGGGGCATTATTTATGCAGGACCCTATACTTAAGACTTAAAAAGCAACAGCTTCCACAACTTCTCTATGTTAATAGTATGTAAGTATTTTTTGTTGAACAGGCAGAGATATGGATAAAATACTTTGGTTTTGCTTGCTGAATACCAGAAACCCACCACATATTGTAATGGCTTTCAGAATTTGTGATTCAATAATATTCCAATTTGCAAAGTGGAGCATGTCATCTCGCAGTCACAGCCCCAACTTCTATACCGCAAAAGAATGAAGAGTGTGGGGAGCAGGAAAAGAAAGGAGCTGGAGGATAATACATGCTTATATCTGGTGAACTGTCCCAGTTGACAAGTCTCAAGGAGGAACTCATAAAAGGCTTTGAGAAGTTACAGCATATTTGAAGATAACTTTAGCCTCACAACTCAAGACATCAAAAATGGCACTCAGATCATAAAATCTGCCTTAAGCAAAAAAAAAAAAAAAAACAAAGCAAAATACAAGCACGTCTCATTTCAGTGTACCTTGCTTCGAATCGTGCTTCACAGATTTTTTTAAGTAAGTTGAAGGCAAGACCCTACACCACAAAAAGATTATGACTCGCTCTACTGAAGTGGTGTGGGAGCAAACCCACAAGATCTCCAAGGGATGCCCATACACATAAAGCCCTGATTATCTTTGTTATTACACACACCATTTAAAAATCTTTAAAAGTCTTCAAAGCAATACTCCGCCCACTCTTGTAAACCACTGGTACAAGACTAAGGTGAAATTCATACCTAAGGTGAAAAAGCATTTGTTGTTATCATCCTTTGAGCAAAACCAGTTCCAGATAGACTCAGCTATTTTGTAAGACAAAGCAATGTCTTAAAAATTATAATTTTTCATTTAAACGTTGAATGCTCATTTATTTTAAAAGCAGGTATGGTTTTCACACAAGATTTTGGAGGAATATAAAGTCCACTTGCGGTACTGTTCTCTGTTCTATTGCTTATTGTATTTGTGTTCTTCCACAAGGAGTATTCCTTTTTGATATCACTTTTCTTATTTGTAAATTGGGGAGCTGAGCTAGATATCTTTAAATTGCCATCAAGGTTTTAAATTATAGAGACATGGGCAAACAGAATCAAAAAGGAAACGAACAGAATAGTCCTGGAGTCATTCAGATGCAAGTCTCAATTTAAGTGGCAAGGACAGACATAATAATACAATTTTAATTTTTTCATGTCATCCCTGTATTTAGTTTGATTACCAAAACAGCTAAGTTTATTTTTTCTTTTTAATTAGTGTTTCCTCATATATTATGCCAGATGTCTTCTTCTCAGCATCAGCAACTGATAATAAATTACAAGTGCTAAAACTTCATTGGAAACTGAGGAGTTCCTTTTGCACATTCTTCATTATTCATAATGTTTTCATGACTCTAACTGACTTGGGCATCACAATACTTAGTAGAATGTTTTGACTTTTTAAGTCTAAGATTCAATTTTAGTTTGTCTTAGTTTGTAGAAATTGTTTCCTTTAAAAAAGTTTTTAAAAAGAATTTTATGCATATATGATTAAATACTACGTTTATTTTTAACTTATTTTAACATGTCATATTGGAAAAGAAAAAAAATAACTGGAGTTTATAATATTTTCATGATTTGAGTTCATCAAAAAAAGGTATTATTTTTTTAAACATTGAGAAATGATGTATTCACTGGGGAAAGTTTCAAATACACAGAAAAGAAAGAAGAATAAAGTAATAATCACATGCAATCTCACTACCCAGAAATAAACAAAAGTAACATTTTATCACATTTTTAATATTTCATCCAGATGAAAACATATTGCATTTTCCATTTTTATTTTCTATATTTTACCTTGTTTTCTAAGCCATTTGCTAATAAACTTTTGCTATTCAAACTTTGTAAATGTTTGAACAGCTTCATAATAATTTAATCGATGTACCATTATTTTTTCTTAGTGCCCTATTGTTGATTGTCAGATGATATTCTTGCAAAATATTAAAAATGGCATTGTGATAAATGCACTTTTGCATAAATATTTGCATGAATTTTATAATTACCTGTAAACATCTTTCTTAATAGGGCTCCAGGGACCAAAAATCTGTTTCCTCTTGCCTCTAGTTGCCAGGGAACATTGACAACCACACAAATAAAGCAGCAAAGGAGGGAATAGGGAATTCTTTCACATACTAAGATCTTGAAAACTTTTAGTCTGAGCAAGTTCTATCCTCTTCTATAACTAGACAAAGCTCAGGTAAATGTGACAAATCTTACTCAATTTGATGACTTTTGGAAGTTTTGGATTAGACCATTCATTGTGTATAAATCCAAAAAAATTATGATCTAAAAAAAAAGACTTACTGCATTTTAGAAAGCAATTAAGCTTTAAAATCTTCACAAAGACACCTGAAGTGTGTACTGAAAAGTAACCTTCTCTATTCTTTAATCTAGATTAAAGCAGATCTTCCTTTCCAATGTGTAACATAACTTTTGAACATGACTTTAGGCACTAGATTTCCATTTTGTTTATGTATTTGTCTAGGTCAGGTATAAGTACTTCATTAAACTTGTGCTTTTAAACTTTGTATCAAATGAATTGTTCATTTCTATATAACTAAATATGGGACGGGGAAATATTTTTATCACACCTTTGCCCATGCTCTTGGTAATGATGACCCCCAACGACAAATGTTTCTAAGAAAAATTAAGATTTAAATAAAGCACTGATATGTACGAAAACTGTCCTTTTTAATTATTAAAAATATAAAAGATAAAAATGAAGGAACATTTTTGATTTTTGAAAATACTTTTTTTAAAACCTAAGGACTTGTTTCATACCTTTTCCCCACTCAAAATCAGGCTATAGCTGCAAATCAGGCAACATGAGTTCCTTCAGTGGTGGACAATAAAAATGTCTACTCCTGCCAACAGAATATAAGGTACTTGAAATCACACAGTCTCTGTGCCCTTTGGCCTCAAGGACTTTCCTTTTGCTATTGTATATCTTTATCCTCAACTTCTCTTTCTCTACTAGCTCCTTCTTATGAGCCCATAAATATCCTTTGGTATTTCCAATAAAACAAAATATAGTCAAAACTATGACAATAAATAAAAAGGACAAATATTTTTTCTAGCCACATAGTCACCTCTCTGCTCTGTCACACAAACAAAATAACTTCTGGAAACATTTGTTGATAAAAGTAATTCTCAATGCTGGCAGCATATTACAATTACCTGGGGAACTCTCAAAATACTCTAAGCTCAAAGAATACATCCAAGATTTTCCTCAACTCTCTCCCTTTCGGAGGCTCTGATTTAATTGGTTTGAGGTTCGATTTGCCAGGGATTAGGCACGGGGATCTTCCAAAGTTCTACCGATGATTCTAAAATGAATCTAGGGTGAAAAACACCTGTCTATATTCTGTTTCTAATTCTACACCACCCATTCTATCTTCAATCCATTCTAACCTTGGCTTTGGAGAGTAAACTGTCTTCTTTCACCATCTGCTGGTCATACCAGCTCGGGTGATGAAATATGTTTTCTGACTGCTCCATTGGGGGCATAAGTAACAAGCTTTATGTACCTAGTGGCTAACAAAACTATTTCTGGACACTTCGTCTTCTTTATCCTTTCTTTCTCTTCATTTTTATTTGGGGATTATTTTTGTATTTCCAGGGATCAATCCAGAGCAGAGTTGGGGGTAGGGTAGGGGTTGATAGGGTTATCTCCCCTTTCTCTGCACATATAAAGGTTCTTAACATCTTGAAGTCTTCTCTTCCCTGCCAGTTAGAATGACCTTGCTTAGGTTTGTATCATTTATGTTTTCTCTCTTCATTCATGGTTTACAACTCAATTATCTTATAGCCAGGAACTTTCCACACTGCACACAGAGAATTCTATTTCTAGCCCATTACAGAAATTTCAATTTATCACCTTCATACTCTATATGCATATGTTTTTCTTTAATTTTCAAAACATACTTTCTCATGTTCTTTTAGGATTCAATTTTCTTTCTTTAACTTTAACTTGTATTCTAGTGGTAACCTCTAAAACGTAGGCATAACTCAGAAGGTTACACCACAATGAACAGCAATAAAATAGCCATTTATTGAGATTTTGTTATGTTCCAAGTTCTGTGGTAAAATTTCCTTATATATACTAATATATTTAATTTTATTTAAAAACTTTGAGATAAAAGTTATTATCTTCATTTTATATTTAAAGAAACTGAAGATGAAAGATGCAATGTCACCTTCTCACACTGACAGAATTAATAATTAATGGAGTCTGGATCTCCAGGCAGAAGTTGCTGACCTGTGCTCTTAACCACATTATAGTATTTCAATTCTTTTGAATATAGTCAACAAATTCCCTTTTGTCATAGACCAAACAAACATTGGGCTCTGTTAAAATATATAATTTGGTTACAGATCATCTTGATTTATGGAAAATATCACAGTGCCTATGATATGTAAACAGATGAAGATAAAAGGTAGAGGCAACGATTCCTTCTTTTCATAGTGTCTTATCAGATGGAAAGAAAAGAATATTGTGTGATATTTCTTGATAGACATCACCCATAATCCAGTCTACTCTGTCTCCATTTGTTCACTTTCCTTCTGTGACCCACTTGTTGGGGTCCCTGTGCCTGTAGTAATATCTTGCAATTGATCCATTTATGACCATCTGACCTCAGACTTTGACTTGTTTTTTCAGTGTAGCTATTCTCTCCTTTTCTCCTCCTGGTGACCTCTTTTCACACACCAGTCATTGTTCAGCCCCACCCCAGTGTCTATCCATCTCACAGACACGGTCTCTCCCATTGTGTGCCAGTTCCTGCCCAGTCCCTTGTCAGATCAACTTGATTGTCACCTTACAATTTTATTAGATTAACACTGCTTAGAAATCCTAACATGAAGCTACACGCTTTGGAAATTAATGCTGGCTTGGAATAGACTTGAATTTGCTTTAACAATTTAATTAATTGCATTTGATGTATCATTAGTCCAAAAGAAAGGAGATGTCAGTTGGTTTATCCAGCCTTCCTACTAGGTCTTGGTTATGACCGTCATGTTCTTCTCTTCAGTAAGTGGGCTTGGCATGATTTCTGTCTGAAGCTATGCATCTACAATAGACACGGTGCTCATGATTAAATTATTTTCTCTTTTTCCTCATATATAGCATATATCTCAGTTGATATACATTAATGTGTTCATAGAAAGACATGTACATATTCAAATATATGCATTATTGTATATATGCTTACCATTGTAATTATAAAATATGTGTACTTTATAAACTATATATTTTAGACAAACAATTTTGAAAAATTCCTTTTTCACAGAAGGCAGGACATTACTTTTGTTTTAAATAATATTATAAGATAAAATGAGTTTATTTTTAGTAACTGGGATATTTTTGAGAAGTAATAAAAAAGAAAAACATTGACTATGATATGTCCCTAAATTCTTTGTAATGGCTTTGGCATAAATCAATGTTAAATGATGTATGTACAATCAGGAAAGTATTTAATGTATTATTATTTTTTTAAAGATTTTATTTATTTATTTTAGAGAGAGGGGAAGGGAGGGAGACAGAGAGAGAGAGAAACAGCAATGTATCATTGCCTCTCACATGGTCCTCACTGGGGACCTGGCCTGCAACCCAGGCATGTGCCCTGACGGGGAATCAAACCAGGACCGTCTGGTTCCCAGCCCGCGCTCAATCCACTGAGCTACACCAGCCAGGGCAGTATTTAATGTATTATTAATTACGATTAATTACAGGAACATCTCAACGAGCTTTAGTTTTCATCAACAATATTTATTTCTCAAGGACTCTGGTAGAAAAGATAAAAGCATGTGATGATTGCCAATAGCATTGACTTTACACTAATGGACACAGGTCCAGGTCTCTTCATTGTGCGGGTATTAGTGCTCTTTCCTCCAGAGGAAAATACTTATTACTCCTTATATTGAGGACATCCTTCAGAAGATTTGGCAACAAAGGGGGGTTTCCCTTTATAGAGATATTTCCTTCTATGCAGCAAATAAGACTATTTAGTCAGTCAATCAGTCTAATCACATTATTGAATATGTAACAGGAAAAAAATGCAGGCAATGGACTCCTCAGTCTATAGCTGTTTTTATCAATACTTGCTGTAAATAAAACCAGTGGAGAAGTATTTCCTTGCTCCAGTGGCGACTTTCAGTCCATGTACAGGAAAGCCTTGTTACAGCAGCTCACATCACTGTATGAACTGGATAGTTTTTGCAAACTGAATCTTGACTTTATTGGGAAAACTCAGCCTTTCAAGCAGTCTTAGAATAAATCATTGTAGTGCACAAATGAGACTGAAGGAACTTTGTGTAATATAAGTGCAAGAATTTTCTAGAATAATTTCAAAAATTGGTATTCACTCTCTTTTAAACATTGAGTGTTTATAAACAAAACTATGTTTTTCTTTCTATTATTTGATGATGGTATACTTCTGTTTTTCTGGTTTGTTTAAATTGAAAGTTACAGCTGGGAATAATTTGTAAAAAGACTATTTATATTCAACAGTTGATAGGATTAAGGGAATAATGTGTCCATTCCAGTATCCCCAGAGCCTAATATAGTAATAGACTTGGTAAAGGTGTTTAGTGAATGGAATAAAGGGATAAATGGAGCCTCAATAAAGTTAATGATTTCACCCATTCAAAAAGAAGAAAGCACTAGAGCAGAATGGAAAAATCACCCCAACTAAATGGGATTCTATTTCCTATAGTAAATGTATGAATTAGATTATCTAGAGGCACTAAACTGCAGTTATATTTTTGCAGAAAATATAATAATACAAATGCATGTTAAAGGGTAGAATAACAATACTTAATAGTCATAACAATGAATTAAAATTTAATATCTAAACAGGATGAGAAAATGCAGCATTTTAGGTAAGATCTGCTTTAACTGGGCCCAAAGTAGTCTTCCTAAGGTTATTAATTTGCTGTACTTTCTAATTGTTATCACACTATTCTCACAGTCTTGATGGGATTCCCTAAAAACAACATGTTCTCCCTGGAACCGCTAATGGCCACTCCTCCATAATCATCAGATTTTGCTGATGTCCCCAGGAGAAGCAATGTTCAACAATATGTTAATGTGTTTAACATTAGCTTAAATGTCTTGTCAACAAAGAGGCTGCATTACTGTGCTCCCAGGATGAGGTTAATTGAGAATTATACGTCTATTTTAACTCCATGAGATAACATTATAAATTGTCTTTCCATGTTATTTCCATAAGAGTTGTAAACCATTTGCCTCTCAATACAATATCGCTTGACTCTAAATAGGTATTCCAATATAATTTGAATTGTATAAGAACAGGCAACAGTACTTCATCCCTGTTTGCTCAGTACAGGGTACTTTTCATTGTGTTCTATGCAATACATAGCTCAAGAATAGGGGATTTTAAATGCTCTTTATATGAAAAAAATAATTATTGAAGGGTAAATGATTGAGACAGTTTTGCTTTTTAGACTTCCCCTGTTAGTTTCATCTGAGAGCTGTAAAGGGATTAAAACTTTTATTCCAACCCACTGAGCAGTGCTTGAATGTGATTCCTTTGTAGATGCAATAAAACACTTGGGTGATATTTTCAGATGAATAAATGCATTGACTTAAAAACACAATTGCATAAATATGATGTGGAAGGCACAGGTCTGGGGAGTCAATTCACCACTTCTATTTAACTCTGGTCTTTATCTTTCATATTTATTCTAAAAGAGCTTCCCATGAAAATTCCCTACAGACAACAAATTTGTCCACATTTACGTTTCAAGCTATAGACATAACCATTTCATCAGGCCACTCTTTGCTTTTTCTCCTATTTTGGAGCATGGTTTAATTTCCTTTCATTATTATGATGGGTCAGAGTGAACAGAAGAGTGATTGTAATAAAATTGCATTTTTAAGAAAAGATCATGAGGACAGATTGATAGAGGTAACTATGGTGGCAGAATCCTCACTAGGTCCATCACAGGAATCCAAAGAATAAATGCTCAAGACATTTAATCCCAAAAGATAAAACACATGTCATAGACATAATTCAGAGTGCTGCTCTGGAAAGGCTAGAGGCAAGCCCAAGTGGGAGAACATGCAAGCCATAATAGGAGGCAGGGATAATGAAAGAGAGATTCAAATGGGGGTGAGCTGGTTGGATAGGCACACATCTGGCCTAACAAGTGTATACAGTTTGTCTCCTGATTAAAGGATAACAGTGCTAGAGCAAGTTATAAAAATAAAAACTGGGTTCAATAAACTTTAGAAAATCCCAGAGATCAGTAATGTTGGGTGGAAAAAGAAAAGAAGTATTGAATGCATTTAAGCCTAGAAAATATTACTGGGCTAAAGTCAATCAGAAATCAAAATGAATACTGCACAATGGTGCTTTAAAAGCTGTGTAATGGAATTTGGTACCTCAAAAATAGACTGCAAGTTTATTTGTGACTTATATCTATTATAGTGAAAACTCAATTAATGTATTTAATATTTGAAAGGACTTTAAAGGTTAACCTAAGCTAATTATCAAACCTCTGTGGTCTCCTCAGTCATGAAAATGAATATGGGAATAAAGAAGGATGGAATTACTTCTTTAATTTGGCCACTTGCGGAGGATGTTTCATGTAAGTGTAGTAGCTGTTGCTACAAAACAAACCTAGTGTCTAACAACCAGTTCTTCAGCTCACAGTTCTGCTGATCATCAATTTGCTTGGATTCAGCTGAGCTTTTCACCCATTTTTTGGGTTCGAGTTTCCTCTTGTATTTGCAAAGAGTTGCCGTGTTGGTGGAGGCTTTATGGCAACTTTGGATGATAAGTCTGAGATGAAGTAGAACCTTTCCACAAGACTTCTCACCCTCCAATAGGCTAGAATTGGCTTGCCCACAGGGCATGCCCTCTCTTTTCCAAGAGGGAGTGATGAAGCATAGGAATGAGCCTCTTTGGTCTTAAGCTCAGTACTTTGTGTTACTTATGCTACAAAAGCAACTTAAGAGGCTAGTCCAGATTTGAGGTTAAAAACTAGGCTAATTTCTTCATGGGAGAGGAAGAATTTATGGTCATATTTTTTATTCTGCTCATGTTTTTTATCCTTCCATGATATTTGTTAGAGTTGAAACTTCTAAAGGACCATTCCAAGGCTTACTGCCTATGTTTCTGTGAAAATCATAGGGTGCTACCTTTCTCTTTGGTCACCCAGTTCTTCACATATCCTCACTCCTGTTTTTACTCCTTGTTTCCTATTTCTGATGTGATTGCCCAGATAGTGTCAATTCCATGTGACTGGACTTAACGGTGGCGGAACACTTTACCCTGGACTGTGAACAAACTAAATCAAGTTTCGGGTCAGGGGAGAGTTACCTCAAAAATAGATCTAATTAGCTTTCTAAAATAAATCAGACCTCAGCAGAATACCACAAGCTAAACTATGAATACCCAGGAAAGCAAGAACTAAAATTCAGGCATGAGGTCGTTGCCCAAGGCTAAGGTGAGTAATATTGAAGAAAGGGCTTGTTTTCCAGAGAAAGTACTTTACATTTAATCTGAAGGCCATCATGTGATATAGGCACTATTTTAATCATATTTTACATAAGAGTATCATGTATTAAATACAGGATAGTTTACACGAGATTAGAATATCCTATATTACAGCAAAATAAAAATGTTTACACAGCTGATAAGCATTATAGCTACAATTTGAACTCGAGACAACTTAACTCCAAACATTGTTCTTTGAACCACACAATTATGTGGCCACTGAAAAGAAGGTTATAGCTGAAGGAAATATTAGAGACCATCTTGTTACATTCCAAGGTGGTTAATAACTTAAGCCAACGTAAATATTTGGCCAAGTGTCAGAATTGGAACTATAATCTAACTTAGTTTACATATACACCAACCTTGAAAGGAATGTATATGGTATGCATGTACGTACACTGTATATAAACACATTGTTGCATTTATTGATCTACAAATATTCCCATTCATTGTTATACCCAACAGTGCTGATCACGTTCTGCTCAATAAACTGTCTCAAATTAAATAATCAGACAAAAAATTTCCTCCACGTTTTCCTCAATCAGATCTTTACCCTGTTATCCCAAAGCTCCACAGTGAGATGTATCTTCACGGCCCAACCTAAATGCCACAACCCTCCTTGGCCAGATTAATCTCAGCCTCCCTCCTCTCAGTTCTTGGAGCACTGTGTTCACAAAGTTTGCCTAGGATTTCATTGCCTGATAGTTACCGTGATCCACACCGAACTGTGAGATCCCTGAAAGCAAGAGCTCTGTTTTATGTTTATCCATATCCCTAGTACACTGTATACTACTTTGTACAAAATACATACTCCCAGGTTGATTGAGTAGACTCATTAAGAGAACAGAGTTTTGGGGACATTTATGCACATGGAGGTACACTGTTGCAACACTACCACTCTAAAAATAAACATTAGATTGTATATACAACTCATCTAACGAGCACTTCCAGTAGGGAAAAAAAACGTTTTAGAATATATTTTGCTTTTCTGCCAAAAAAATCACCCTATACTGGGAGAATACCCAGTCTGTTGTACCTTTTCTGGCACCTTCCTCTCTTTCTTGGCCTTTCTAAACCTCCAAAATCTAGCTGGGAAAGGAGTTAAACAGAGAATTGCCTATTCCCTTAATATTCTGAGACGAGAATTGTTAGAGCATTTTTGTGTGAAAAGAAAGAATAACCCTGAATAGAGAGCCAATGAAGTGCATATGGGTTGTCATTTTCTTCACATTGTAAGCAACAATAGTAAACAAGGACATAAATGTTAATGATTTTCCTTTAACTGAAGCCACACAGTCATCACTCTTGCATTCAGAACAGTGAAGTCATTAAACTACTGAAACATATGTATATGTTAATATTTGCAAACACATATGTTAATATTTGTATTATTTAATATTTGCAATGTATGAAGGAAAGAAGTCAATGCAATGCTGTGTAACTCAAAATAACATGATCATCTTTCTTTTCCACAAGTTTATTGCCAAGCATTTTTTCAAAGGTTTGCAAAAATTCATTAACTACATATTCAGAGACTCAATCCGGTCCCTTCGTATGATAGTTATACTTATGCAGTTTTTTTTAATGCTAGTTTTTGAGATTAAAGGCTACATTTTTAGTCAGTCTACCTTAGCAGTTGCCTTAGACAGCATTGTATCATATCATGTTTAAGAAAATAGCCATTCTAACTGATAACCCATTTTACTAGGGAGCAGCAATCTAGTTCACATTGATTTTGAGTACAGTTTTACATATCCATCTGCCCCACTTTAAGCTGGGTTTGGACAAATCAATGCATCTCTAGCACCAACATGAGCTAAGTAATCAATGGGTAAGGAACATAATTATTTACTGTTCAGTAATTGTGTTTACATTCAAATAAAATACAATAAAATGTGCAAGGCCATATCGGAGGGACAACAAGTGACCCATGAAAGAACAGATTGTCTTCCTCTACGCATTCTTTCAAATGAAGCAGAAGATTTGAAGAATTTTACCGGGAAAGTAAGAAGGCCCTAAGTCTCACCTTTGCCTAGTTTACTTCTCAGATACTGAGGTCATTGTCAACCTTTTGATGAATCCTGGCAGCCCTCCAGTAGGCAAACAGTAGCATCATGGCTCCAGGCAGCAGTCTCTTTGCTGGATTATTATCTAGCTCCTGTGCTCATCTGGTCTCTGCCTACCTGCTCAGTACTGGCTCTGAGTCCTAACTTTAATTATCCTTCTGTTATTTGAACTTGGATTTTATAGCTGGTCTCTATAGTATTTACATCTCAGTTCTCCCTACTGGATTATAGCTTAGACTAGTCCCACTAATTCTCTGTAATCAGGGCTACCATAACAGGAGACTTGGTCTACTTCCAACTCCACCTGAACTCGCACCTCTTGTACCACTAGCTATCTGATTGCTGCTTTAGCTCTGCTGTGAAGGGTGGGGGTGGGGAGTCAAACAACAGTCACAAAGATAGCAGTACATGCAGTACCTTGTTATTCTGACTCAGCACACTTTCGTAAGGCAGACCTACAAGCAGCAGGACAGATAAGCCTAGGTTCTCGCTGCACAGCATAATTGAACAGATGGGCTGTGATGAAATTGACCATCAAAATGTTTCTGTCCTATTTTATTATACTTATTCAGGCAAGGAATGCAGATTGAAATAGGAAATGGCCAAAAATAGGGTCAGTTTTTACTGGATTTCAGTGAGTTAAAAAATGTATAGGACCATAGATGCAGGCCATATATTTCTTTCACTGTAGCCGCTTGTAGACTACAAGAGCTAGAGACTGTATTTGTTAAGTATCTAAATAGTAAAGTTACATGTATAAAAATTGAAATGGCACAAAGAAAGTGGGCAAGAATCCTGTTCAAAGATCATGCAAAATTTGAAATTAAATCAACAATTAAAGATATATATATATATATATATATATATATATAACCCACTTAACATGAGTTTATTTCAAAAAAGATGGTTATTTTCTTTTTTTAATTTAAAATTTATTTTGTTCAATTACAGTTTACATTCAAAATTATTTTGTATTACTTTTGGGTAAATAGCATAGTGGTTAGACAATCAAATACTTTGCAAAGTGTCTCCCCAATATTTCCAGTACTGACCTGGCACTATACATAGTTATTACAACATTACTGACTACATTTCCTATTTGTACTTTATATCCTATAACTTATGTAACTACCAATCTGTACTTGTCAATCCCTTCACCTTTTTCATGCAGTCCTCCAACCACCTATCCTCTTCCCTCTTTTTTAAAGAAGGCCCTTTAACATTTTTGGAATACTGGTTTGGTGGTAACAAACACCTGTAGTTTTGTTTTGTGTGTGTGTGTGTGTGTGTGTGTGTGTGTGTGTGTGTGTGTGTGTGTGTGTGTTCGTCTTGGAAGCTATTCTTCCTTCAGTTTAAATGATAGCCTTACTGGGTAAAGTAGTCTTAGTTGTAGATTCTTGCTTTTCATCACCTTGAATATTTCATGAAAATCCTGGCCTGAAGGATTTCTGTTGAGAAATCAGTGGACAGTCTTATAGGAGCTCTCTTGTAGGCAACTACCTATCTCTTATGGCTTTAAAGAGAGCCATAAGACAAAAGATTCTATCTTTGTCTTTAAATTTCACCATTTTAACTGTAATGTGTAATGGTTTGGATCTCTTTGGGTTTATCTTTTTTGGAAATTTTTGTGCTTCCTGGAGTTGTGTGTCTTCTTCTTCACCAGGTTAGGGAAGTTTTCGATCATTTTTTTCTTCAAATAAGTTCTTGATCCTTTTCTCTCTTTTCCTTCTGGCACCCCTATGATGTGGATGTTGTTATGCTTCATGTGGTCCCACAGGTCCCTTAAACTGCCCTCCTTCTTTTTAATTTTTTTTTCTGCTCTGATTGGGTGTTTTTTTCTACTTTGTCTTCCAAACCACTGATTGACCTTCTGCTTCATCCAACCTACTCTGTATTCCTGATGTCAGATATTATAGTCTTCATTTCTAAGAGGTCCCTTTTTTGTGTGGTTTCTTTGTCCTTTTTCATGCTGTTGTAGTTCTCATTAACTTCCTCGACCATCCTTATAACCATTACTTTGAATTCTATATCTGTTAAATTGCTTGCCTACATTTCATTTAGCTCCTTTTCTGGACAGTTCTGTTCTTTCATTTGGGAATGGTGTGTGTGTGTGTGTATGTCCCCATTTTGGCGACCTCTTTGTTTTTGTTTTCATATATTAGATAGATCTGTTATGTCTCCCAGTATTTATGGGGTGGTCTTATGTAGTAGATGGCTTGTGGGATGCCGTGGTGCAGTCTCCTGGATCACCCACGCTGTGTACTCCCAAGGAGTGTCCCTTGTGTGACCTATGTGGGCCCTCCTATTGTAACTGATTCTTAATTCCTATTGTCACACTCATATGTAGGATCGACCCTCAGGCTGGCTGACTGTGAGGTTCAACTCCGACCAGGGCACGTGAGCTGCTGTACAGGTGCTGACGACATGAAGAGGAATTTTCCTTAGCAGGATTCAGTGCCTGCTTAGACCTCCCTTTAAATATACTGCTTGTGAGCTTATTGGATCCTCCTGTGATATTGTCTGAGTTGGCCACTGGATGTGTTGTTTATGGGCATCTTGGGAGGAACTCAGGTGCAGACCAATGTCAGATGCTGTCTGTGCCTGGCCCTCGGCAAACTCTTTGGAGCTACAGGTGATCCTTAGTCTGTGGCTGTCTGGGCTAGGGGGCGCATGAGAGGGACCAAGCTGCACACCAAAGCTGGCTTTTATTGACACCACGCCAAGGACAATTCATGAAAAGTCAAAGTACCCAGCGATCCACCTCTGCCTGCTCCACCTGCCAGCTGACTTTTAGGCTCAGTCACTGAGAGAGCCTCTGGTGGCGTCAGGAGGATGGGACTAGTGGATCTCCTGTGACTGGGAGGTGCTGGCCTGGCTTCAAGGAAGGTGGTGGATGTGGCCCCTATCCCAGAGCCAAAGGACTCTGTCCCAATTTTGCCTCTACCTTAACAGGGCAGAGCCACTAAGTCAAAAGCTTTGTTTTAAAAATGGTATGATTTATTTTTTAATGCTGAAAAGAAAAAGAAAATAAGTAAAGAAAATTAAAACAACAACCATAATGATATTTACTGGCAGTATTCGTAACCTCCCCCATTATTTGGAATACGTTAGTATAATATATTTCATGGAAATGTCAAATTAAATTATTTTAAACCTTGATACTATTTAATATATAAGGCACTATTGTACAGAAAAGTGAACATAATTATTCTGATACACATGGAATTAGCTTAGAATGATATGTGATCTCTCAGTCTGCTGATCTTTAACCAAAGCATTTAGTAAAACATAACCAACTCTAAGTTTACATAATGAGGAATACAGGAACATATTTTTGGAAATACAAAAATTCACCTAAAACAAATAACCTCATGAAAACTATGAAAGATTTTTCTGAGCTGAGTAATTTACTAAAATATATAAGGAAGAAAAATCACATCAAAGACAAATGGATCGCTCTTCCTTGGACACAGCTCTTGTTGTTCAGAAGAACAGCTTTCTGGATGTCAATGTACATATTTAGAGCACCAAGTATTTATGTCAGGACAAAGCAAATCAAAAGATGATTTCAAGGAGTCAAGCACTGCATAAGCAATATACAAAAACATCCGCATTCTACAGAAATACTCAGGGCTTATAAGGGCATCGTCTACTTAAAGCTCAAACATGCTCAAAATTTGCTGAGATGAGTAAGTTAGAACCTCAGTAGAGAGGACCAAAGAACAATTACTAAATTTAAATAAGGGAGAAAAGTTAAAACATGTTTTATTTTTATTTTATTTAGTTATTTAATCAGTAGTCTATTTTATAATGTCCATTTAACATAGCAGAGCTGCATATTGTCAATTTTTTATTCTCTATAAGGTCCTCTGAGAGATCAATCATTCTACCCACCCCTGCCATTGCTTCAGTTGAATGTCGAACATGACTAATATTGGGGTGTTAGTGTGCCCTGACCAGCCCACTGAATAATCAGCTATCAGGTATCCCTTGACCAATACTCTCATGGCAGGTCTAATATGTGTAGCTTTGTTACAGGTGAGAACACAGAAGATCAGAGTATTTGCTTAGCTTGTCCAATGTTATAGGGAATAGTAATGCCACATCTTCCTCCAACTGTTCCCCACCAAGCACAATGTCACATGATTGCCTCCTATTAGTGAGTGACATCAGCTAACTAGAGAATTTGCATTCCTTAAATATCAGAAGCACCTTACTTCCTACAATGAACATGTAGTCAAATGAGAAACCATAAATACACATGGACTCCCAAACCAGACAGTAAACTTTATTAAGGCTTCACTAACTCACATGGTGTATTTAAACAAAAGGTAGCATTCTTATCAGTGATACAAGAAAAAGAAATATAGTAACATTAATTCAATTTAGAAGATGCATTACCAAAAGTGAATCATCATCCAAAAATGCTATAAAGCATTTCTGATTCTCCTAGAAAGTTAAAAGCCAGAAGGGATCTCAGTGAGTCTATAATTTTAATGTGACAATGAAACAAACAATTTGGCCTCAGAAAATAATGTACGCCAAACTATGTCGAATGGAAAAGATACAGACAATTAGAAGACGGATAGATCTACTTTGTCTAATTCATAATACAATGTTTTTTTCTTTCCAACCTACTGCCTGAGTCGCCATTCCTGTATTTCTTTTCAATCAACCTTCAGGTTAATAAAAAATAGGTATTGTCAAATATCCATATTATTATAGACCATGTAAGACAACCAAAGTTTTTCTTAAACTAAGATACCTGTACCACTAGAAGAAAACATGATAATTTATAATTGGTGTATACAGAAATTTATATCTTAAATGTATAGCTCAGTATATATTTAATATGTATCAGCCTATAATTTCAGAGTTTAAGTCTCCATTAAATTGTGAGATTTAAAATCAATTTTAAAAAAATGTAAATATACATTTAAATTGAGAATAAAGATTATTTCCAAAAGTTGCCCCAGTGATGAAGTGTCCTAAATAGAATAATTTAGTGTAAGTGATAAAATATCTCCCTTAAATGTGAGATGAGCTAGAATATTCCACTCTACAAAGTATTTTTCAAAATAATTTATTTCTTTTGTGTTGCTTTCTTGCTATATTTGTTTCAAGAACTGATTAAGAAGCATTTTTTTTTTTTGCTTGGGTCTATATTTCTCATAACTAAAATCTAATCTGAGCAGATTGAAAACTAGCAATTCTCAGAATGTTAAGTAAAAACAAAGGATTTTAGAGTCTAATTTAGAAAATTACAATAATATATCAGAGACACACTTCTTTTTTTCCCCAAAGAGTGCAAGGTAAAGCTATTTAATAGCAGTTATATTTAAAGTTACTTGAATAATGGCAGAAAGCTAATAGAAAAATCTGTAGATAACTTTGTCAAAAATAAAGCAAACCTATTTTAATCCAATTCTGAGAGTCTTTGCTCAAAATAGTAATAGAATAGTAATCAAAAATAAATCATTAGAAACTGTGCTTAGCAAAGATGTAGGGAACAGTATCAGACCTAAATGAAGTCAAATTGAGATGCTTGAGACCATTTTAATTTCAGGGAGAACGTGACGACAAAGAAGAAATCTGTGCCAGTAAGAACAAATGACAGTGACAGACACTGGCAGGAAGAAAGACAGAATGCTGAGCTTGAGACTCTTTCCACTACTAAGAAAATGTTAAATGTCCTCTTTGGCAAGAGGAAAATATGACCTCACAGTATTGTCAGAAACAATTTGACCTCAGAACATAGTGTCCAAAGTTCTAGAACATTATTAAGTAGATAATTTTGCTTGAGGAAAATACTCATTTTATGCTGTCTCTCAAACTAAAAGTTGTCCTGTGGATGCCGTGAGATTTATTATTACATTTATAAATAAACTCTGGGGTTATCAGCTAAGCATATAAACCATAATAAAAATGAAAAACTTACTTTTCATAGTTTGATAATAAACTTTTATATGCTTACAAAACATATGTTATATGTTAACTGCATAGGCCAAACAAAACATAAAACACACATGCATGTTTTATAAAACATAGTTTGATAATAAACATTATATATGTTTGTATTGTGTATATATATGACTTTACATATATATGACTTTTAAAGGCATAATACAATGTAATATGTAATGTACTTTCTGACATATCATCTACCAAAATCTGATATATATTTCCTAAAGATGTATTTTAAACTATGCCAACCAGAAACCATTGGATAACTTTTGCAATTCATTTCACATAGCTAAAGATAAACTGCATTTGCCTAAAGAGACAACAATCACATTATCTAAAATAATAGTGGGGATTCAACCTCCCAATAATCAGAGTAGTGATGAAGGTTCAAGGGATTTGGGGTCCCCATCAATAGTACCTATGAACCTGTCCCAAATATTGGCACCTATTGAGTGCCTACAGTTCAATAGATCTCATTCAGAAACCTGGGCCCTCTCATCAGTTTCGGTAAGACTACATGGCACCTTCTTTAGGCTCAACGGTGAAAACAGCCCACAAAGACAATAGGTAAAGTCCATGGGCAGCTACTAGATGCCTTAGGGGCTACTGGAGTAAAGAGAGAATATAAAATAGTCCAGAAGCACATGAACATTTCAAAAGCTGGTATCACATTTATGTTATCAGAAGTCTCTTGTATCCATTCCTAAATAGAAATCATGTTCTTTCAACTTTTGAGAAGTTTTACATGTTTTATTAGTTTGAATTATGTTTAAATAATTAAAATATATTTTAACTTTAAATTATGTTTAAATAATTTAAATGTGTCTTATTAGGAATTTTAAAGGTATCTCTATCTTCCAGGAAAATATTTGAAATACTGTATTTTTCTAAGATGACAAATCCATTATTGACACAAGTCTACTTATATTTTTAGATATGGTTACAGACACTTAAGAAAAGCAAAAACAAAGTTATTTTAGAAACCTATTCATATAAAGTGAATATTCTCCACCCTGGTGTACCTTCCAATAGTGTAAAATAGCCAATTATTGTTTTTTAATAGTCCATTAAAATGATAAGCCCTACATTACACAAACAAATCTTTAAAAAGAACCAATTTAGAAAGATGTATATCCCTGATTTCAAGATGTAAAGCTACATTAATCAAGGCAGCGTGGTAAACGCACAAGAGCACACACACACATATCAGTGGAACAAAATGAAGAGTCCAGTTTAAACAGATATTTGATTTTCAACAAAGGTGTCAGAACAACACAATGAGAAAATAAAAATAATTTCAAATACGATGCTGAACTAACTAACTGCATAGGCCAAGCAAAACAAAACACTCAACCCTGACATTAGGCTACGCAGACAAAATAACTTCAGATTGATCACAGGCTTAAAGATAAAACCTAAGCCAATAAAGCTTTTAGAGATAAACATAAGGAAAAAACTCTGTGACATGAGGGTAAAAAAAGAAGTCTTAGGACATCATAAAATAACCATTGACAAATTAGGCTTCCTCAAAATTTTAAAAACTTGGCTTATCAAAAGACAGTAAGAAATGAATAAAGATAAACCACAGACAGAAAATATTTGCAAGACATTTCTGAAAAAGACAATTATATAAAGTCTTCCTGCAAATCAATAATACAAAAAGACAACTCAGTTACTAAAATCTGGAAAATATTTGAACAGAGATATTTCAAGTAAAGAAATTCAAATGACCAATAAGCACACAAAGAAGCGCACTCAACACTGTTAGTTACCAGGGATATGAAAATTAAAAACACAGTGAGAGGCCATCATACATCCCCCAGAATGATAAAATTTAAGAAGACTAACCACATATAACCCCTGGGAAGGCATGGGCAACCATACCTTCATAAACTGTTGGTGGGATTGTGAAATGATTTGATTTTTTCTCACAAAACTAAATAAGCACCTATCTTGTGATTCAAAATTCTACTTCTAAATGTTTTGCACATTAGATGAAAGCAGATGCTCACAAAAATACTTGTTCATGAATGCTCATAGCTTTTCATTCATAGTAGCAAAACCAAACCAAACAGAACTAGAAACTACCATTGCATGCATTAATAGGAGAATGAATAAACAAAGTGTAATTTTACAATGAAATTGCATTGTACCTCGCAATAGAAACAGACCACTGATACACGCAATACCACAGATAAATCTAAAGAAAAAACTGCAGAACAAAAGATGGTTCTTTTAAGTGAAAAGATGAAAGTCCTTGACTATTTAATAAGGAAAGAAAATGTTGTATGCCAAGGCTGCCAAGATCTATGGTAAGAACAAATCTTCTAGCTGTCAAAATGAAGAAGGAAAAAGAAATCCATGCTAGGTTGCTGAGAGCCGGAGATCACATTCACATACCTGTTATAACAGTAATATTATTATTTTTGTTCTATTTCATTATCAACTACTGTTGTTACTCTCTTAATGTACCTAATTTATGAACTAAACTTTATCATAGGTATGTATGTATGTACGGGATAAAACATAGGACTCGGCACGATCTGCAGTTTTGAGCATCCGCTTGAGAGTCTTGGAATGCATCCCCCGAGAAATAGGAGGAACTACTGTATTTTGAATAGAGTCTTGGTTTACACAGTTGTATACCTTTGTTAACTCAGAAATGCGTACTTTAGATATTTATATTTCATTATATGTGAATTTTACTTTTAAAAACTTCCAAACATATATTGAGTAATTGGTGCTATTTAAGTATTCAACTATTAAATATCATTAAATACTCAAACATTTACTAATTACATAAAGTATTAAGTTTAAATATTTATAGGATGTGATCTAATGTCTGCAATTTTCTTGAAGTACATTAAAAAGTAATCTGGATTAATAAAGTCTAGGTAGATGGATAGGTATCTGATAAAGTATACGGTAAAATGTTAATAGCAGAATATAGGTGGTTGGGTATACAGTTCTCTGTAAAGTTCTGTCAACTTTGCTTTATATTTGAAAATTTTCACAAAACATTGAGGAACAATACTACTGTATTAACAGATAGAATAATAGAAAAGTAACATCACTACTAGGACATTTAAAAAATTCTGATTCAACCTGGCTGGGTAGCTCAGTTGGTTAGAGCATCTCCTTACATGCCAAGGCTGTGGGTTAGCTCTGGGGTCAGGGAACATACAAGAAGACACCAGTGAATGCACAGACCGCACAAGTCAAAGGAACAACAAATCACCATGTCTGTCTCTGTCTCTGTCTCTCTCTTGCCCCCTCAATGAAAAAATTTAAAAACAAAAAGCCCCAGAAAACAAAGTTATTATGGTCTTCTAGTTCAAATATGGAGAACACACTGACAGTACTATTATTCACTAAAGTTGGTTTAACAATGACACAATAAAAGTGTTTGTTGTCCTTGTCAAACACCACACATCCCAACAAGATTCTAGAACATCATTGGAATTCTGTAATGGCACTCTGTGGAGGAGGTCAGAGGCCCCGGGGGTCTCTGCAAACTGAGGAACGACAGTGCCTCGGTAGTACCCTCCATGCAGCTTTGATCTCCGCTTCAGTGAGAGAAGGTAGTCCACAAACTACCTTTCACTTTCTTTCATGTTAAAAGTTAGCTTTGATCTTAATTAAAGTATAATCATAATTATTCTTAGTATTTAGAGAAGAAACTTTTGAGACTCAAAAATATCTTTGAATGGTACTAAGAAGTGCTTATAAAATAAATCAGGAAAAACATGTAAACACTCTTAAGTAAAGTGCCTGTAGCACAGTGCCTCACTCGCTTATGTATGTTATTTTACCTATTTTCAGAAAATTAATGTTTTAGGTAAACTGATTTAGCCAATTTCATATAAAAGGATATCTCAGAATGGAGTTCAGAAATCATTTACTTCTGGGTTCCCTTTTTAAGCAATAGTTATGAAACTATTTTACATAATAAGAGTTTAATGCTCATATACTACCCATTAAGTGGGGCTTGAATAATAAATTATTTTTGTTCATGTGTTTATCAATTCAGTTGATGTAGCTTTATTAAGTAGCTACAGTGTGTCATCATTCACCGAGCTAAGAACGTATCAGTTAGCACTATGTTTTATAGGTTTGCACAACAAGTTACCAGTCCTCCTCAAACTGAACACATACCTGATGAAGCATTGATGGGTAAGACTAGGTAAGAACATCTAGGCAACTTCCAAGTATAAGCAGTAATTTAGCCTTTTTGAGTTATAAAATAGAAGCAATCAGCTGAGAAAATTTCATGTGGTGCCAGTTTATTATGTCAAGACAGCATCTGTCCTTTGGAATCCCGTTTTACGCCAAAGAGGAAAGTTGAAAGAAATCTTCTCTCATTTCAGTGTGGCAAATGCCATAATGTCAGAGTGAAGTATAACATTTACACATACCTGTGCTGAGTCACTCCAAGAACCAAGACTATTTAGTCCTAGAAAAAGAACTTATATCCTGCATCTTTAAGAAAGCATTGGGTGGAATCATAAAAAAATGCTGGTTGGTTGTGTAGGTCATAAATGTTCAAATATTAGCAATTTCATATGGTTCAACTAAACATTGTTTTATAAAGGCAAGTCTCCATTTCTTAATCTGATTTGTTACAGTCCCTCAACTGATGTATTGCAAGAATCAAATGAGATGGCAAATCTGAAAGTACTTAGTACACTATAAATGCACCTACATGCAATCATACAGCCTGAGCTTAGACAGAGGCAAGGCCTGGGTCTGGGATGGCTATACGCCTGGGGTGCATTATTCTGCTGGCAGGTGAATGGGGACTAAAGCTTAAATGTGATTCATAAATTCAAAATCAGTACACACGAGATAAGAATTACATGATTATTAATTCCAATTGAGTCCAATTTCTGTCTGGCAGGGATTATGGCACAGATCCAGAGAGGCAGAAAATCAGCATCACAGAAACAATTGGGAAGTCCCAGGCATAGAAACGCCAGCATTCAAGCAGAGGAACCCAGATATGACAGAGCAGGAGTACAGAAGAGAGAACTAGTGTGCAGAGCTAGGGTTAAGAATTATAACAGGCAGGTTTATTGAATGCTAACTATATAGGGGTCACCATGCTAATGTCCTCTATGTCCATTATTTCAGTGAATTGACAATAAGCCTAGTGGAAGTATCATGAGTTTTACCCTACAATGACCCAACTGTGAACATTCATTCAGCCATTTATTAGTTGTGCAGTTTTTGTCGAGACAAACTCTGTGAGTGTCATTTTACCATCTGTATAATGGATAAATGGTAAAACGATCTTCCATGACTTTTTATAAGAAAATTACCCAGTCACCAGAGAAGAAGGCCTGTGCTCCACTCCCGAGTAATTGTCATTCAAAGTCGGACTGCAGCTGCAGGGACCAGAACAAGGAGATATGTAAGATACTACCAGTAAGACTAACTGGACGCTGCTCAGAGGAGATGCGTCCAGTCAGTCTCCGCACTGGACTTGTCAGTTGCTCAGAGAGCGGGGGTGGAGGGGCAGTGGGGATAAGCAAGCTTTAGCAGACTAGTGCAGACACCGGGTAGAAGGTACATTGAAGGAGCTGAGACAGGTAATATGCGGAATTACTTTCTGTAACAGTGGCCAGGGAAGGAGTGGGCCATGCAGTGCTGGCAAGGATATCAGCCATAGAGTCGGGTTGGCTTGGATTTAATCCAAGCTTTGCACCACCACTTCCTATGTGGCAGAATTTAGGAAGTTCATTCATCTCTTTGAACCTCAAATTTCTCATTTGTAAACTGGCAACCGAAAAAACTGCCACACGGTTTCTGAGGCTTAAATGAGATAATTGCATGAGCAGGACTTAGAACTGTGTATAAGAATGTTAGCAAACACCTTTATAAGTAGTAGCCTTTGTTGATTAGAAGGCTACACATCTTACTTTTCAGAAGATTTATTAAAGTAAACACCTGGTATAGACTTGAGCATCAAAGTTTTAGAGACAGCAAACCTGGCACAGAGTTAGACAGAAACTGGCCAGGACAGGAGCAGGCTGTGGGAGCTGCGGGTGGGCAATTGCCATGGCACATCCGCAGGTCCCTTCATTGGTTGTCAGAGCCCACGCCAGGCAGGCTGGCAGAGAAACGGAGGTGAGGCAGGCACAGCAATACTGTTCCTTACCGAGCTTCCATTTATTCATTTATTAAAAGGGATAATGATACTTATTTTATAGCCTCTTATGAAGATAGCAGCCAAATAAAGTTGTGTTTAAGTATACTCCTTAAATTGAAACAATGTGAAAGCCAGTTTTGTATTATTATAATGAAACAGCACTGAAAAAGCATGAGAGAAAATTTTCCTTATGGAACTGAAATGTAGAATACACTTACATAGAATACAAGGGAGGAGTTCCCCCCAAAAAATAGAATTATCTTCTGGAGGGCGGCTGCCTTATTGTGCAGCTTTCCCGCTAGGTGAATGTTCTAGGAACCCATCTGTATCAGTGTGCCAGCTGGCGTTGTTGTGAGAGGGTTCATTTGGCTTCACTGGATTTTTTTGGAGGCTCTTTCAAAGTGTTCGTCCGTTTCATGATGGGTGGTTTACCAATGCACCTGTTCACACCATGCTGAGTGTTCAGCAGTTTTTGACCAAAAACAACATGACCCCTGTGCTTCACCTGACCTGTTCACCTAATTTCATCCCAAGCAACAATTTTTTCCCCCTGGATGAAAAAATTCCTCAAAGGGAAATGTTTCTCCAATAGGGAAGAGGTGAAACAAAAAATGGCAGAAGCACTAAAAAGCTTTAAGATCAAGTTCAAAAACTGTTTTGAGCAGTGGAAAAAACATTTTGACAGGTGTATGGCATCAAATAGAGAGTACTTTGAAGGTGACTGAAGTTTAAACATGTGAAAATACACAATTTTTTTCTAAATAAATTCAATTTTTTGTGTGTCCTCCTTTGCAATTAGACTTCCTAAGTACATTTCATAAGTATTTTGTTTCAAAGAAAAATGAACACTATGGTGAAATTTTTATAATCTGTGGTTGATTAATATGTGTATTTTATCTTTTTTTTATACACTTACATAAAACTACTTGTTTTGTTTATCAAAGCGTTTAGAACCTGTATTTTCTTGTGAAGGAGATGCATGGATCCACATAATCTTATAAGAGATTTATCTTTGTGCTAGTGATTGAGTGATCTCATAAAACACAGCTCTAGTCTTTACTGATTTTTTGTTTTTTCGATTCAGTTCTGGAAGTTCACAGCTGCAATCTTCTACAAGATGCAAGAAGATTATAATGCTAACTCATGTTTCTAAATGGATTTTTATCAGCTGTATTGAATCTGAGATCTTTCAAAATATTAAAATCATGTTTTCAACACCATCTCCAAAAGATATTTCATTGTCTTGCCATTAATGCTTAGACTGAATCAGAACTAAATTGCGCTAAGACATCCCTGGGGCTAAAAGTCCTTCAGTGTCTCCTTATGTTCTTCATGATAAAAACTAGAGTTCTTTTACTGACATACATGAACCTTCATTAAACTCCTTTTCCGTTCAACATCAAATCCTGCATCCCTACCTTCCCACTTTCAGCTCCAACTGCATTCCCATATACACAGCTCAGTCTTCAGCAATAAACTATTTATTATTCTCCAGTAAACATGGCTTTATAAAATATATATACATATATATTATACACACACACAACTTCTTCTCTATTAAATATTCTTCTTGAAGATTCCATGTGTTACTTAGGACATGGTTGAAGTGTGAAGTGTTCTGGTAAGTCTTTGCCTGGTCCCTGATGCCTTGTGCCCTGAGACACACAATGCTACTTCCTGTCTATTGATCCCCATCTCCTAACTTGAATATGAGCACATGAAGGCCATTGTGCCTTCGGCTTCTACATTCCTGAAACTGATATGTTCATTTGCACATAGTAAGGAATCCATGAATATTTTTTGAATGAACAAGTGATCATATAAGAGTCTCCCTGACTGCTATTTTGACTCTGGTTTAATGTTTTTTTTTTTTAAGATTTTATTTTTATTTATTTTTTTTTAGAGAGAGGGGAAGGGAGGGAGACAGAGAGGGAGAGAAACATCAATGTGTGGTTGCCTCTCACATGGCCCTCACGGGGACCTGGCCTGCAACCTAGGCATGTGCCCTGACTGGGAATCGAACCGGGACCCTTTGGTTCCCAGCCCACGCTCAACCCACCGAGCTACACCAGCCAAGGTTGGTTTAATGTTTTTTTTAAATATAAATTGCATTTTCCCATTACCATTTAGTCCCATTATACTCCCCTCCCCACCCCACAATCACCCCCCTGTTGTCCATGTCCATGAGTCCTTTTTGCTCAGTCCCTCCACCCCCTAAGCTGTCAACTCCCCTTAGTTGTCATCCTGCTCTCTAACTATGAGCCCTTCAGTTGTTCATTAGATTCCACAGATGAGTGAAATCATACGATATTTGTCTTTCTCTGACTAGCCTATTTGACTTAGCCTAATGTTCTCCAGATCCATCCATACTGTCGCAAAGGGTAAAATTAATGTTTTTAATATAGATGTTCCTGCTTTATTCTATGTCTGTGCTTCCCCTAGGCTCTAGGATAATAGTGATTCTCTTCATGGCTCTTAGCAACACCTGAGAGAACTGACATCTATTTCCAATCTGCACACAATCTAGTGAGCAGAGCCCTCCTACTTTCAGCAGACGTACCTTGCATGGCCCTCCTTCTGCTTTTCACCCAGCAATGCCATGATTTGTGGTCACATGCAAGGTGACATTACTTAACATTGGATTCATTTTATTTTGCCTGTGGACCTGGATGGCCACGTATTATCAGTATCCATAGATTTAGGACATTATGTTTGTTTGCGAGGCTGGACATCTTCCTCGTTTCAGTTCTGGATATGCCCATCTCCTTCCCATCTGGCGTCATTCTATGCACCTGTGTCACCCTAGGGTTTGGATTTACATCAGTTTCCAGGCCTCTCCCAGTTTAAATGACTTCACAGTAAATTAAGCCGTGGTCAACCACATCCTGAGAAGTGACTTGTAATAGCTTTAATGTTGGACCTAATAGCAGTGTTGTTCATGAATAATTTGATTTTATGCAAAGACCATTTTGATTTCTTTCACCTTGAAAGGAAAATATTAATAAATAAAAATGTTGATCACATTCATCTATGTTTTGACCAAAGAGGAAAACAATCTGACAGCAGTTTCTCAATGAAAGCACTTTAAATGACCTTCTATGGTACTGAAAGTATCCTTGCAGTGTTTCTATAAGCACAATAAGGTGGTTGTATTTTATCTACATTTCACAGACACGAAATTATAACTGGGTAATTCCATGGACACATGTCCTCATTTGTGTCTAATTATTGATGATAATGAAATGGGGTCCTTTGATTTCCACTTTATGGCTCTCTTCTTGGATTTTACAATGCTGTTTGCTGATGATGGGCCATGCGAACAGTCTTTGGGACATTCTTGGTACTCTCCAGAATTGCATTTGATGAATATAAATGTATGAGTTGTTAAGGTGTCTCAAATATTATGGTAATTTCAAATAACTTGATATGTAAAGTATTTTAATGAATCAGCAACAGAGTCTTGAAATTACAGTATTCATTTCTATAAATCTAGCGAAAAATAAAGAGAGGCGGAATTATTAGAAGGGATTTGATTGTTTCTTTTTTTTAATTTCTGTGACCCTTTAAAAAGTTCTAGAAAGGCTCTGTTTGATTCTGACTATGCTCTTTTATCCCTAGTGCTCACCTCTGAATATCATGCAGACTCCAGAGAGCTAGATATTCAAGTGTGTTTCCAAGATCTTGCAAAATAAAAGTGCCAGGGACTGCTTTGTGAAGGCTTTCCCACTGTGGAGTATAAAATGGTATTTGGACTTCCTCAAATGGAGCCCCCTGCTGGGACACACAGTTAGCACATCAGAGACAGGCCAGGCCCAAACACGAAATAGGCACCTTGGCTTTGTTATGAATACGACAGACTTATGGATCAAAGCTCCTGTCAAGAGGGAATTATGCTGTTTTTCAAAGGAGCTCAAGGTCATGTTAGGGAACCTAATAATTTTGTGGGTGAATTTTCCCTCTTCGTTGTAAATTCTGACTTAAAAAGTCCCCTTAAAATAAACAAAGCAGGCACGTTTTAACATTGTGAAACCATTAAGCATTACTAACACTATTAATTTTTCAGTGAATATATTAAGAGGGCCTAATCAAACCAATGTGCTAAAAAAAACTTATTTGGACAGCAATTCATAAGTATAGACTTTTTTCACCCCCAAATGCCTGGGAAGTCACAGAGAGTAGTTTGAAGCAGGATTTATAGACCGCTCATGGGCCAAGAGTGGCACAAGACCAAGGTTAGAAGCCTCTCTTTCCTCATCTTTAAAACAGGAATATAATACAATTCTGTAGTAATTTTGTCAATACCAAAAAAGATAAAGCATGACAAGTCTTGAGCAGAGTGCCTGCCTGCTTCCTAGAAAGGACTGATAATTATTTGCTATTTCGGAATCATTATTATTAATGTGAATGTATCTGATAGAAAGAAAAGTTCTGGTAAGTGGCCTTAGAAATATCAATCTGATGAAGAAAATATTAACCTTGAGATAACTGGATCTGGATTAGGAAGCCGACTTCTAGGTACACGATTTAGCACTTCACTCAGCCTTTCATAGGCTCACTTTCTTCCGCTGTAAGTAAGAATCACACCTACTTTTGAGAGTTACAGTGAACAAGAAACACGGCCGTGCATGCCAAGTGCCTGCTGTCGTACTTGGCTAGTCCCTTTTGCCTTCCCTGAAAGTCTATGGCGACAGTCTCTGTCATTTCGGCTGGGCAGAATTGAAAAGACCAAACATTTCCCTTCCATGACTCTGAGCTGACGATACGATCTCAAGTGTATGAGCTCTAATATTATGAGAAATGACAAAGTTAAGAACAAACAAAATGCCTATGTGACTGATTGGTAAGGAGAGACCAAACTTGACGATAATTAACTTGTCAAACCACTGGAGGATGCGTGATTTACAAAGTTGACAGAAGATAGAAAGAAATTATAAAGAACAATTATAGATTTGAGTATGGAAAAATTTTAAAAGTGACATCCTCAAAATACATTACCAAGATAAGAAAAAGGGCATTTTGAATGAAATGTTATATTTATAACAAACATGAGAGAGCAAAGGTCTCTTACATAGCATGTGCTCACACAAATTAATAATACACTAAGGCCTTGATAAATTTGTGGGGAAAAGCAAGGAAAGACTTTACAAAAGAAGAAATACAACTATTAAAAAAAGCAAAATATTCATAATGTTTCTTTTTTTATTTTTATCTTAGAGAAAGGGAAGGGAGGGAGAAAGAGAGAAACATCTATGCGAGAAACAAACATCAATGAGTTGCCTTCTGTATACACCCCGGCCAGGAACAAACCTGCAACCCAGGGATGTGCCCCAACTGGGAATTAAACCCCAGTGAACTTTTGGTTTGCAGGACGATGCTTGACCGAGCCACACTGGCCGGAGCCATTCAGAATATTTCATAATCCAAGTATACAAATGAAAATATTGAGATAACTTAATCACCTATTAATTTAAATTTTAAATTAATACTTATTGTTGATGATGATATCTAATGAAACTCTAACTTGTCTACAATGAATTTCCATTAACTTTCAAATTTCTTAAATGTGGTTATGTAAATCTTAACTGTAATTTTTACATAAAATAATTAGATATTAGATTAAAAGCTTGAAGTAGTTGGTAAAAATTTTCTTACTACAGTGAGGAACATGTATGAACCCATAATCCATTGCTGTGTACAACAATATATATTAAATCTCTTTTGAGAATATTTCTGGTAACTAAGTTGCATGGATATTTGATCAGAGTCTAAGAGAGAGAATCTAAGCATCAGGCAGTAAATTTATGCAGTGTTATATTTAAAAGTAGGTTGAAAATATAATGTCTGCAGTGACTACATTAGGGGTGCAACTTTAGAAATGGGAAGAAGGGAGAAGTCTCTGAGAGAAAAATATAGATGATTAACAAAGTAATTATAATTTTTGACATTTTTCCTAGTATATTAATTTTTTTGGAAACCACTGTCATGTATATTTCTCTCCTCTAATGCATTCAATGATTCTATAAAATATATTTTATTGTAATTTTACAGGTAAAACATTGAGACTGAAAAAAGTTAAGTCACTTCCTTCCCCAAATTCCCTAAGAAGGCCAGTAAAGACTTCAGCTTGGGCTTGAACTTGAGTCTCCTGACTAAAGGTTCTCTACTTTCTACTATGCCATATGAGTGTCAATGATAAAGAATAAATTTTTCCTGCAGACTATAACACAGATTTTGGACAAAGGATAGAGTAGATAGAGAGAGAGTGAACACATACAAATGAAGTTTTCTTAGCTTTTGCTGTTTGGGGAACATTGGGACAAACATGTCCTACTGATTGCTAAAGGAGTGAGACCGCAGTGAAAGTTCATTGTCAGAAAAAGCTGACTCGCATCTCTTTACAATACAGTTGAGGTTAAGTTTATAGTTATGTTATTTCTGAGAATCTCCATTCCAGTTAATGGAGATCTCAGAAGAGACTGAACTTCCGTAATTATGGGGAATTTGTGTCACTTTAACATTCTCCAGTAGGTCTCAAAAAGTGATTTGATTTTGGGGTTATCATTTTGGGTCAAACTGTGCTGTCCAAAGAATTAAATTTAAATTAAATAAAATTAGAAAAGCAGTGCCTTAATCATTGAGGGTATATTTCAAGTGCTCTATATGCACTTAAAAATAGCTAAGAATTTGAACAGTGCAGAGTTGTAGAACATTGTTATTATCACAGAATATTCTATTGAGTAACAAATTTCCTAGAGCCTAGCTACTTTTTTTGTAAGGGGAAACCCATCAACTCAGGGGACACAGTAAGTTTTTGAGCCATTGGAGAGCTTGGGTTCTTTCTGTGGGCTTGTTTTTAATCACAGGGACCATGTGTCTTGTGCTCTAGGTGTTTGGGGATTAATTACGCACCGCCTGTCGTATCAAGAAAGAATAGCAAAATTCGGGGAAAAAAATCATTCATTAATCAATAGTACTGTGAGGAGTAAGTGCTTGCTCATGTAAGGTCTCTTTGAAGAGCTCTATTTCCGGATATATACAAAGGCCGCTCATGGGAAATCCTACCCTACCTGACTTAATTCCCCCAAAAATGAATCCGAAGACTTTTCCAATTAGATGCGAATATGAGAAAGTGTGTGTGTGTATTGTTCTGAGTCTCTCCATATGTTTGCCCTTATTTTTAACTATAGTATTCTGGGAACCCTTAAGGTAGCCTCCCGTGGTCCTGCAGCCCACCACACAATCCTAGTTAATTCTCGACAAGATCTTAATTTATCTCACCCCTTTCCTCCTCTCTCTGTTATCAAAATTTGCCTTTCTAAAATTCTCTCCAGTTAACCGCATTAACTAATTCTTG
>PVJI01010489.1:0-60244 GCA_004026765.1 Micronycteris hirsuta
TACAGGATGAGTTTAATAGATATAACATGGCATTAGATAGATGCTTATTTAAAATGTTGTCACCTTTAAAATCTTCTAAATGAGCACTGAAATTATTCTCATAAAAAGGCTATAGTTTCTTAATTTCATTTTAGTATTAAATTATTATGGAAATAAATGAAGATGGAGTAATGCTGTTTTTTTTTTTTTTTTTAAAGATTGTATTTATTTATTTTTAGAGAGAGGGGAAAGGAGGGAGACAGAGAGGGAGAGAAACAGCAATGTATGGTTGCCTCTCACATGGCCCTCACTGGGGACCTGGCCCGCAACCCAGGCATGTGCCCTGACTGGGAATCGAACCGGGACCCTCTGGTTCCCAGCCTGCGCTCAATCCACTGAGCTACACCAGCCAGGGCGGAGTAATGCTGTTTTTCATGGATGTGCACGGTTCTATGAAAATCTATACCTACAGCATTCTTAGTAAGTTAACTGATCAAATAGAAATTGATATTATTTGTGACACTGAAAAATTTCTGCCAAGAAAACATATAGTTATAATTAAAATATTCATCTAAATTGATATATTACTATCAAACACATCAAAGCACTTGTCTGAATTCATTTTCCAACTTCACTTTCCAAGTTCAATGCTCCTCAAGTGGAGAAGGCAATACGTCCCCTTCCTCTTGGGGTCAGGGATGACTAGGTTTGTTTGTAAAAGTATTAGTTTTTTAAAAGATTAAATTTATTGGGGTGATATTGGTTAATAAGTTTTTATAGGCTTCAAGTATATATTTCTATGATCATGATCTGTATATCGCATCGTGTGCCCGCCACCCACAGTCAGATCACTTCCTGTCAGTGCATGTTTGGTCCTTTTTACCTTTCGCTACACCCCACCCCCTTCCTTCTAAACACCGTTCTGTTTTCTCTGTCTGTGAGCCCTTGTTTCCTCGTTTTTCTTATTTGTTCATCGGTTGCTTTCAGTTTTATAACTCACATATGAGTGAAATCATATTGTTCTTAACTTTTTTGTCACTTATTTCACTTAGCAAGATATTTTTAAGGCCCATCCGTGTTGTCATCAAGCATTTCATCTCTTTTATGGCGGAGTAGTTTTCCATCGCATAGGTGCACCACGTCTTCTTTACTCAATCCTCCCATCAAAGAGCACTTCAGCTGTTTCTATGTCTGGGCCACCGTGATTAAAGCTGCCAACGTACTAGTTTTAAAGTTAGTACATTCACAATGTTGTGCAACCATAATTATCACTATCTCATTTCAGAATATTTTCATCACCTCATAAGACATAGTAGTTGAATAAATATTCCACAAAAGGTAGAGAGGTGAGACAAGTGGTGATAGGACATTTCTGATATTATTATGATTATTTTTATTGATGTTCAAGTACAGTTGTCTTCATTTTCACCCCACCACTCCCCGTCGCCCACCCCCACCTCCCACTCTCAATCCTACCCCCCTTTGGCTTTGTCCATGTGTCCTTTTTAGATGTTCCTTGACAACCCGCCCCCCACAATGATCTCCTCCAACCTCCCTTCCGGTAACTGTCAGTTTGTTCTTCATTTCAATGTTTCTGGTTCTATTTTGCATGCTTGTTTATTTTGTTGATTATGTTCTACTTATAGGTGAGATCATATGGTATTTCTCTTTCACTGTCTGGCTTATTTCACTCAGCATAATGCTCTCCATTTATGGTATTATATAATGCAAACTTATTTTCAGTTAAGTGGATCAGATTTATTTTAACTGATGAAGTGGAATGTTTTCCTTAAAGCAATCTTAAATACTGAGAGCTGGAAAACAAAGTGAATCAAGGCTTTAGATAACAGCTGTGTTTACACATGTAAAGGGGGCTGGTCATTTGTGTGTGCACTATCTACTTAAATCCAAGGGACAGAATAAGAAGCAAAAATTGAATTTTCATAGAAATAATAGTGAGAATAAGATAATTAAAAAACTTCTACTATTTAGATCTTTTAATAATGGAAAAGAAACCTTTTCCATCAGAACGATAATAGGCCTTGTTAAATTTGATGGAAAGTTAAACAAAATAATACCTATTTTCATTTTCACTGTTAAGTTATTGTTCTTGTATTAATTTATCTCTCGAAAAGAAAACTCTAGAGGCAAATATTAGCCCTGACTGGTGTAGCTCAGTGGATTGAGCGCGGGCTGGGAACCAGAGGGTCCCGGTTTGATTCCCAGTCAGGGCACATGCCTGGGTTGCGGGCCAGGTCCCCAGTGAGGGCCATGTGAGAGGCAACCATACATTGCTGTTTCTCTCCCTCTCTGTCTCCCTCCCTTCCCCTCTCTCTAAAAATAAATAAATAAAATCTTTAAAAAAAAAAAAAATAAAAAAATAAAAACCATATCAATAAACCAAAGTTATTTTAGCATGTACAGGTTATTTTCATTTCAGTTTTTACAATCTGGACATATTTATCTGTGATTCAATTAATCTGTGTCATTTCAGGGAACATAAACAACAGGTATGTCAAATAGAAGAAATTTAATACAATAAATTGGTTAAATAAATGATATTGGAAAGCCCTGAAATAGCAGAAGGGGAATGATAAAATAACCCAAAGATTAATAACTGCCAGAAGCAGTTTCCACTACAGTAGCTGAGGAAATAATAAAGTGAGAGACGGTGTTCTTAGTGAACAAGGACTCAGATTTTGCTGATTTATAATTAAGTCAGCCTGCAGACTGTGAGTGGGAAGGATGCAGTTTGCAAGAGTACAGAATGTATCATTGGATGGGGCCAAATTTGTTCATATGGCTACACTTAGCAGAGATTTTGGATTTGATATGTTAAATCTGCTCTAATAATTTGTTTGCTTTGTTTACTGAAATCTGGGCTTAGCGGCGGCCAATATTCAGACAGGCTGAACCATCAGACATTCACTGAGGTAATACAGAGGGGAACGATCCCAAAGCTTAGGAAAATAGGAATGTAGGAATAGATGTGTCATGTGCCATCTGCTCCCTCATTAACTGGTAAAAGAGGGCGGAAAGGATGCCTCTTTCCCCCCGGCACAGATCATACATGACTGACGGCAGAGGGCAGCGTCACTGAAATCATGATAGCCGCACTCCGGTGTAGGCTGCGGAGGAGGGCCGGAATGCCTCCTTTGAGATGGACTTTCTTTTCACAGTGAGGAGGAAGGACCCCTGAACAGCATGTGCACAAGGTCCCCTGTGTATGCTAAAGAAGAAGGGAGGCATACGTTCCACAATGGGCTTCACACAGAGCAACAGAGAAGACAAGAAAATGCCGACTCAGGGAGGTTTGGCCGGCGCTAATGAACCTCAGGATTCCAAGGGTTAAGTAGGCTGGCAGTCTATTAATGCACCAGTTGATCTATGTTACACAAACACTGGGTTTGCTGGATGGAAATCTTACATGAGTCATCACAATGGACAGCTACTGCCTCTAACTCGGTTTTCAGTTCGTTGGAAGGGGACTCAGAGTCTCTTCAAAAATATGAATTATAAATTATATCTTTCTCCAAGCTTTCTCCAAAGGGGCCTACAGTCTTTTTTATGTTTGTTGTGCACCACGGGAAGAGAAAATTTAGTAGATTTCTAGACACAGACTCTGATTTGACACTAGTATGTTAAAACCAAAAACGGCATTATGGTCCATTGATCGTATTGGGTTTTTTGGAAGTCCATTCAAAAAGCTAGCTTTGACCCAAGTTCATCTCATAGTGCGTTCAGTGTGTCTGTTTAAACATCTTGTGGTGATGTATACAGTTTCTAATAATGCAGTTATACTTAAAAACTGACAGAAGTGCCACATTTAGTTCTCATACTTGTGGGGTGAGTTATTATGGTAGGAAAAACAAACAAACAAACAAAACACAAGGAAGTCTTTGAAACTGTTTCTCCCTGGCAGTGTAATAAATGAGATACAATGTCACATCCCAGTGGGAACTGTAGGAATTAGTGCTGCCATCAGAAACTCTAAGGATGCTGGGCTAGGGAGTCCTATGCACTTTATTTAAATTGTTCCTTTGCCCATGCTGTGGGTGAATGGATATTGAGCAATGCTTGTGGATTAGTGTAAACCTAAACAGGGAGCAATAGAGATTGCAGCTGCTTTTCCAGCTGTGGGAAATTTTAGAAACAAGCCAACATGCCCTCTAGAACGTGGCATGCACTTATTGATTTACTGTATAATTTCCATGGACTAGGGCAATTGTAGGTTGAACTGTGTCCCCCCCGCCCCCCGAATTCAGATGTTGAAATGCTGTCGCTGAGCACTCAGAAGGGGGCTTTATTGGAAATAAAGTTGTTGTGGGTAAAATGATTGAAGATGAAGTGATACTGACGTAGGGTGGGTTCCTAATCCAATACAACTGGGATTTTTATGAAAAGGGGACATTTGGACAAAGGCATACACATATGAAGAATGTATGAAAATTGGAGTCGTCTTGTCACAAACCAAAGAACTACCAGAAGCTAGGAGAGAGACCAGAAACCAATTCTATGGGAAGAAGCATGACCCTACCAACAACTTGAGGTCAGACTTCCAGCCTCCAGAACTCTGAGGTGATCACTTTCTGTTGTTGAAACCCCCGCTGCAGTGGTGCTTTGCTCTGGAGGCCCCAGGAAACTAACAGACGAGGTCAGCAACTTTTTTCTGTGCAGGCCATGGAGTTAGCATCTTAAGATTTACAGGCCACTTGGTCGCTAACACAACCCCTCAGCTCTGTTACTATATGTAGCCTGAAATTGACCATACACAATATATACGTTGATGAGTATGGCAGTGTTCTAATGAAATGTAAAGATAAAAAAGGCAGCGGGCTGGATTTGGTCTGTGGTTCTAGTGTGCAGATCCCTGTTCTAGGCCAATTTGTAAGTGCTGGTAAAACACCTGTTCTCACTTTGCAGCAGCAACCGTATGCAGTCTCATGGTCTTGCCTCGGGGCTGTGTCAACCACTGTACTCTCTACCACGTTCTGGTCTGCCTAGATCTCAGACACCTTCAAATCTCATAGCTCATGTTGGACTACTACATATCTGACATGGCGGTAATTGAATCTAATGAGCAGAGTTAGCAACTATCTTCAACCCCTTAGTATGCTGACGGGTGAGGGATAGTTTAGAATTCAAAGTCTGAGCAAGACTATTAAAACAACACTGATGGACGTGTTTAATACCTTGATGGCGGAATTCTTTAAAAATGTATGCCTGTATTAAATCATCACATTGTACACTTTAAAATCACATAGTTTTGTCAATTACACCTCTGTAAAGCTGACAAAACACAGTAACCATTAAACTGAAAAGTATTTAAGAGGGAATTGGTTATACATGCAGCAAAGCTGAAAGATTAAAAAAGGGGGATGTTGAAATCGCCTAGGTAGTATTAATGGCAGGAAGCAGTTACCACTTCTAGGCTGAGAACAGAATACACGAGGGGCCTAGTGTTGAGATGTTCAAAAAGACCACAGCACTGTTGATGTTAGACCTGAGATCAGATGCTCAAAATCACCAAGCAATGTAGCTGGCCAGTGTAAGTCCCTCGGAGGGCCATGCCACAGCTGGTGCAAGCAGTGGTGAAAGAAGCTGGAGAGCGCTCTGCAGCTGGTGCGATGCCAACCGAGACGTAGACAGAAAGTTCGTTCTCTTCCTGTAAATTCTAATCACACTGAAGTGTCAGATCATAGAAGCAGGCAGCAGGCAGCAGGCAAAGTAGTAAACTCAGCCCCAGAGCTTCACAGCAGACTCTAAAGGAGAGGCCTCAGGGGTGAGAGACAGTAGGTGACCACACTAAATAGAACTAATTGTGCTCTCAAGTGTTTTAAGTCTGGAGTGTTCTGTATACAGGAGTTTACGTGGAAGTAAAGAAATATACATGTAGATTCTTTTCTGAATAGGTATAAATTCCATGAAAGAAAACAAAATTGAGAAGCCTGAAACCTAGATTTGTTTGCTTTTGGAGCTGGACAAAGCAGAAGAGAAGAGAATAATGCTTATTCTGGCTTTTAGCCGTACTGCTGCTTGTGGGTGAGCAGGACGTACTGCCAATTGCAAAGGCCTGGGAAGCGTTTCTGCACTTATCAGCTTGGAACAGGCGTCGGAAAGAGATTTTCCATTAAATATGTCATTATTCTTGAGAAAATACAAATATGCGTTTCATAGAGTAGCACTTACTTTACTGTTATCTGACATCAGACTCCAACCGAAACCACCCAATTGATATTCAGTAAGAAAAGAAGAATTTATCTATTTTGAGGAAACTCTCCACAAATTTATAGGTTCTACGAAAGTGTATTCCGTGAAATGTTGTTCTCGTTAATTACAAAATAATATCCAGGAATTTTACTGTAAATTAAAAGTAACACTAACAACACAATGCCAGAATGGGTAACATGAAGACCACTTTAGAGTGGTGTGTATAACAGACAAAAAGGTTTACTTATTACCTATATATACACAAATACATATGTACATATACATGTGTATGTAAAAATGAAGGTTTGTATGTCATAATACTTAACATAGTCAAGAACACTTATTAATGAAAGTTATATTCATTTCTTTATATAGCTAGCCTAATGATAAATATATACATTACAGAATATCTAGTTAGAGATTCAATTTTAAATTTCTTACTGATAAGTAGCTTGAAATTTCCTAGGCCAGTTTGAATTCAATATCCACTTTACATCTATTCAAGACTCATTTTATTTTTGTGTGTCATATAAACATCTTCATATTTTCTTGATGTGCCCTATGTGGGAGTTCCTTCCACGTGAGTGAAAACACACAAGTTCCGGGAATCACGTGTGTCAGAGCATGGCTCCGTGTGATTCCCATGTGGACAAGCGTGGATCATGTCAGTGAAAAAGAATTATCTAATGGGAATTTGGCAAAAATGGATCTTAAGAAATTCTCTGACTTGCTGAGACTCTCTTTCCCCAAAGTCAGGAAGCTTAAGTTAATAGATCACTGCCTCAATGTTTTATGGTCCTAAAAGTTAACAGCCCTAGTTAGTTTACCCTCAAATTACTTGTCTCCTGTTTAATGTACTATCCTGGTCCTGTCTGCCACCAGACCTGAATTTACATCCTAATGCTCTGTTAATGAGTAAACCTACCCCTGTTCTGCATAATGCCATGAATAATCAATCCAGTGTAAATGTGTCCTAAAACTTTAATAAAAACCCCGGCTAAGCTACCCACGAGGTCTTTTCCAAGATGAAGGTGGAGGGAAAGACCCGTGGCAGCCGGATTCTATTCTCAAAGCGTGTCTCTGGGTAAATTTGATTCATGCAATCAGGGTACGGTCCCCCACAGATTTCGCTGGGACAAAATCCCAGCGTCAGCCCTACGTTCTTATTTCACTATATCCTTCTTTACTGTGATGGCATTTTATGTTCTTTAAGTCCTTACTGGTATTCTAAAACAAAAAGAACGTTCTGTACTTTACAGACAGATACTCAATATTTCACCTTACCACAGTGTTTTATCCATGGCCACTTCTGAAGAGAACCTGTGTTTCTTTACGGTAGCTGACAGAATACTGGCGTTGGTTTTGCTGAGGATGATCGCACCTCCTTCTCATATAACCTTGCTGTCCTCTTGGTGCTGTGCCCTCTCCTCTCTCTGGAGTTGGAGGTAGGGAAAACAGATTCTGATTAAAGTATGAACTGACCACTTTCTTCTACTTTATCCTCTCCTACCTCCCCCTAACCTTTCTCCCTCTGGTAATCACCTTACATGTGATAGAAGAAGACTTGCCTTGGAGTGGTGAACACACAGTACAATATACAGATGATATTACACAACTGTATACCTGAAACCTATATGATTTTACCAACCAATGTCATCCCAATGAATTCAATAAAAATTAAGAAATAAAATAAAAGAAGAACTGAATCCCAGGCTCATAGAGCATGCTGAGCTGTTAAACCAACAAGAACAGAGAAAAAGGGAAACTAGGGGCAATATTTAAGGGAAAGGGGAAAACTTGAAAAATACATTTACATAGATGTGAAAAATCCAAGTTTTAAAAGTAATCTTATAATCAATAAGGATAAATATAACCTAATAGAATTCTTTAGATTAAATTTAGTTCTTTACAAACAGCTACTTTTAATGTAAAACATTCATTTAATGTGAAATTTTGGCTTTTTTGCCAAAATGAATTGGTATGTAGAAATCAGTATTGTTGTCCATAGTCAGGATTTGTCTTGCAGACATATGTTGTTTGTCAAAAATTGTATTAAAATATGAGTGATACTTAAAATAATATAGACCACAATCTAGATTTTCACCACATTTTTAGAATATATTTGGCTTTAATGGGTGGAATAATTGCTAATAGTCGTTGACCCAGATACGGGTTCATTTTTCTCACAAAACCTCCAGAATGAAGAGATTGTCGATACTGACTCAGCTGCTCAGCAATACAAATTTTCACAGATGCAGGATGGCTACCACAACTCAAACAGGCCATCTTGTTCAAGTAAGGAAGGCAGACAGAGAGAAGATGCTCACCCCGTGGGCATCGTTTCTGAGGAAAGCAAAAAGCTTTGCCACAGTCCCAACTCACGACAGCTCATTTACTCTTCTGGTCATGGTAGATCCACATGGCAATCCCTAGCCTGCAAGGCCGAGGAAAAATACCTACAGTTGTCCCCCCACATAATTTTGTTTTACTTGCAAGACAAAAGAGGTGAATAAACTTGGGGTAGGTGGCACAGCATGTCACACACACCCATTTACTCTTGGAGGGCGAGACAAATGGGCAACACTGGGCCCCATTTCTTCCATGGCTTCAACAGACCCCAGCTGGAAACAAAGTCTTCCTACCATGTATCTCACTAATCGTATTGCTACTGAGGCTTCTTAATGATTGCGGTTCCAGTGTTGCAGTGGTACCCAGGGACTTGGCTATTTGTCTCATAGCATGTAAAATGTAGTGGCCACATTTCATGAATATGTGCAATTGTTCTCTGGGTGAATAATTTATTTTTTCCAGTCTCCTCTTACACTTAGTTCCCCTGTATTGTTCCTCCAGTTTTTTTCCCTTTGGATTACTTTATCTCTCTCTCTTTTAAAAAATATTTTATTTGTTTATTTTGTAGAGAGAAGGGAAGGGAGGGAGAGAAACATCAATGTGTGGTTACCTCTCATGTGCCCCCTGCTGGAGACCTGGCCTGAAATCCAGGCTTGTGCTCTGACTGGGAATCGAACCAGCAAACCATTGCTTCACAGTCTGGCATTCAATTCACTTAGCCACACCAGCCAGGGCTGATTACTTTCTCTCTTATACTTCTAACTTATTTCTCTACTTTTTCTCCTCCCCAATTTTTACCTCTTGCTTCTGATGAGATTCATTTTGTGACACAATTCCTTTTTTTCTTATCCTCTGTACTATCTTTCCATCTACCTGGATCTTTCTTCTTCTTCTCTTTTCTTACACGTCCTGTGCTGCCAACATGGCATGTATTTGTTTTTGTTTTTCACTAATAACTTTCAGTGCGATCTCTTTATGGGTTATACTTCATTATATTCCATTGTTTCCTCATTATTTTTAGACCTTATTTTTTCTTGATATTTTTCTCCACTATTTCAAGGTTAGCGGCTTCATTTAAATTTATTTATTCAATTCTTGCTTTTACTCCAGTAGAAATTAAAGTAAGTTGTATATGTGCTATAACAGTTTTAAATATTTAAATGTATTATTTTAGGGTAGAATAACCAAATGATCCGCAACTGTATAAACATTCAATATAGACTGAATTTGAACAGATTCTTAATGAAAAACAATGTGATTTCATCAGTGTATTGTTCTGTGTGTGTGTGTGTGTATATAGTTTGCATCAAATGCAAACTTTTTCATAGAAAAAGTCTGGAGTAGGTAAGCTGAGAATGATAATGGCAAGATAAACAAAAACACTGAGAGAAGACATATATGGATAGTAGGATGATTAATGCTTTATCTACACAGTACAGGTGTTTGAAACTTGAGCAAGTGGTCAGAAAACAAATTGAGCATTTATTTTTCCTGACAAAGGGATTAAGAACTGTGGTTGATCATACCTTTTGAAATGAAAGTTTTGAGTAAACTGCTGTCTTGATTGATTTCTTTGGTATTTGCTAACACTGCAAAGGAACATTCTATTGGGAATTCTTTTATTTGTTTGTTCCCAAAGAGGTGAATTAACTCATAATTAATGGGATTAATAAAGACATTATGAAACAGCTGTGATAGTTTTATTAACAACGATACTGGAATTTAACAAGGTACAGTTTTTTTTAGAGACGGTGATGGTCTTTGCATAAAACTTTTCACTATTAAAATGCCAGAGCTTAAAACAACATTTCACTAGAATTTGATGGGTTAAAGGAATCTCAGGATGAGATTTAATTCTTAATCTACCACAATTCAATCCTATTGTTTCTATGAAAGCAAAGAACTATACTTATATATTCAGAATCATCGAAACTGTATTTCATTATGCTTTAGAAAGTACCTTCTGAGTCCCTCCTACATACCAGGCACTGTAGGGACACAAAAGAAGGTTAATACATTGAAAGATACAGCAATGTTGTAATAAAAAGTAATACAGATCATTTAGGGAGCAATAAGAATTCTCTGAGAGAGAATCGTGAAAGTGGTTAGAGCTTTCTTTGGACACGCTGGTCATGGAAAGCCCCTCTGACAAGGTGTTACTTGGGGTGAGATTTGAAAGGCGACAAAGGGCCATCCAGGTAGAATGGGGGTAACGTCATTACAGACAAGACATTCCCAGTAGGACAATCGTGTCAGAAGAAAGGACTTCGCTCCACCAATAACCTGAAAGGATTACCAGCACAGTTGGGGCACAGTATGACCCAGAGACTGTGACAGATCAGGAAGGGCGGAGCTTAGCTGAGGAGTTTGGGTTTTGTTCTAAGTGCAATAGAGAAAGGACCGTTCGTGACTTTCAGTTCTTTTTTTGTGTGTGATGAAATGGACATTTGTTTTGAACTTTTAGCTCTTATACAACCACTTATTGTTAAAGTTTTCAAATATATGTTAAAGAAAAGTGTAACATCTCATACAACTGTCAGTCATATTGAACTATTGATGTGGCTGTGAAACTGTTCTTAGTTGTTTGGTTGATTGAAGACCACACTCAGTGGGCTGTTCAATTTCATTTTTATAGGCTACGTTATTGGAAAAAAGCATGTGTTGTTTGTCTAATAAATATTTCTGAGAGATTTTAATGAATGATATATTAATTTTTATAGATGTAAACACGTGATAAATGGAGCTTTACCTATTGCAACAAAAATAGAAAGTAAGATGTATGGTGAAGACAAAACAATATGATTTTAAATGTAACACATTCCCAAAACACAAACAAGCTGAAAATCCCTTAGGAAGATACCTTTTTGGGGGATTTATTAAAGTCTTCCTAATCAGTGAGCCTACTTGCTTCTCCAGGCTTTTCATATAAAAGGCAGATGCAAGAAAAGCAATCATTCCTCATAAGCCATCAACATAAGGTTGGATTATTTCTCCCCATACGTACCTTCCAAGTCAAAATGAAGATGACAGAAAGAGTTTCTACTAAACATTTCAGAGATTATGAAACTTCTTGGGCTGAAGATTCCAGCAGCAAGAGAGTTTGACGTGACCGGTTAGTCGAGGGGATGTGGGCTGGTAGAGGTGCTACCAGGGCAGATGCCCTCTTTCCCACCTGTGCCCCGCCACAGGGCCAGGATGGGGACGGCATCTGTAGCAGCCAGGTGGTGTTAAACAGGGAAATACAGTCGGCCACGAGTAAACTAGGACCGCTAGAAAAATGCCCGTGTCTTTTTGTTTTCTCTTTTGCCCTCTGATAAGTCTAAGGAGAAAAGATTTGGAGTTAAAATGAACAACAAAGGCTATTTTCATATATGAAACTAGTCATAAAGTTACAAGTTTTCTTGTCATATCATTTTTATTGGATCCCTGTGAGAAAAATGATAGCACACCCAATGTTGTGTAATTTCTGAACAGTTTAATAAATGAGCAATGTGACAAGTGTGTGGACAGTGAAGTAGCTGGGGTTAGTAACAGCAGGTCTGTTACCACGTCAAACCTGAAAAACAGTGGGAGGTAGTTGCTCCTACAACTCAAAGGAAAGTCTGGTGAGAGGCTACTTTAAGAGCATCTGTGACCTTCAGTCAAAGGTAAGCTGGAGAATAAGTGTATAGATGTTATTATCTGCCTCCCTACTTCTGACCTCTTGCTTAGTTTCCCAATAGCCAGCCAGATTGGGAGCCAGAGTCCAAGAGATATCACTGTTTAGTCCACACACATTGAGAAAAGGTGAGTGTCGGACAAGGGTGGAGAGTGTATCTGGAGAGGCAGAAAGAAATGTCCGGTACACTATTTTAAAAATGAAATAAAAAACTCAGCAGAACATAGTTTGAAGTAAGTAATTGCAGGAAAAAAAAAACATTTTTAAACTCATCAATTTCAAACTATAAGTTTAACTAATACCTACATTTACTAGTATCATGGCTCTTGAAACTTTATTACTAGGAGTTTAAAATGGCTCCCAGTATTTCTTTCTCATTTTTAGATCAGAGTTAGGGAAGGAAAAATGAAATATTGTTAAGGTAAGAATGAATGAATAATTCTGTCTGATAAAGAAGGCATCTAAATTCCCATTTGCAAGACAGCTTTGCAATAGAGATTTTTTGAAAGTAGTGAAAGGCGTGTAATAGTAGTAGAAATGAAGCTGCCTTTGCCATCGGAGAACTGGGTTTGATTCTTGGCTCTGTAATTTAATAGTTGCCGTCATTAGAGTCAGTTGTCCACTGGAGCCTCAATTTCTTCATTCATTAAATATTATTATCCATCCACAGGTTTTCTGTGCAGCTTAAATGGGACATAATATGGTAAGCATATTACCATTTTGACTGGACTATGGCTCATTTCACATATTCATTTAAAGGAGTTACATTTTTTTTTTTAAAGAGGAGGAAAAAAGGAGTCTGTGTAGGGAGACAATATCAATACTAAACATACCATAATTAGGTAATTTTATTTGTCTTGTACTTTTTTTAAAAGTTGACCTTTTTTATTTTGGTCTGAAAAGGAATAAATAAATCAGTATTTTCAAATGGGAATAGACATTCCAAGAAGGAATTTATTGTTTTAAAATTATGATTTATCAAAACCATTTTTCACCACTTAAGGCCATCATTTTCTAATATCTCCACACATTTTGTGTCTGAGAGGGAATGGATTGATTATCTAAATAAGATCCCTGAGTGACAAAGTCAGTGAAACTTTGGGGCATCGGCAAAGGGTAGTTCCAAACAAGATGTGGATACAGGGAATGGCAATTAGTTTCCTGAAGTAAAATTACCAGGTAAGGTGGAATACAAAGTCCTGGCATTGACCTAAAAGTAAGCAGCTCTAAGCATCCTTCAAGGAGTACTGTGGTCTGCTCGATCTTAGGTTCCCTGCTCTTAAAGCACACCAACATAAATGTAGTTCCCTGAATCTGTTACGCTTCTTCTCAACTGTTGCTTTGAACTTCTCTCCGTTTAGAGTATCATCCCTTTTCCTACCAGCTCTCTATCTTGCTTAAACTAGTTTCTCTTTCCTTTCCTTGAATTAACCCAAGACATGACTTAGTTAAACCTCTATGCGAATTAAATGTGCTGCCCTTATCATTATATTGCCCTGTGCATTTTTCTCTCATAACTTTTACCACACTGTGATACTAGGATTAGAATTCCAACTGAACAGAGAGAAAGTTATGTCTTTTCATTACCAGCTTCTAGTAGTTTGCCAGCCACATAACAATTTTTTTCCCACAAATAGATGCATGGATGGCTGGAAGAATGGATGAACGTTAGAGGCTTGATATTAGCTTGTCATTATTCAAGGCATCAACAGAGAGTTTTCAATAAATCATGATTAGCCTTGACTTGACCTCCAAAAAAGGTGACTTAAGTTCTTTCAAGCTGCTTAATAAATTCCAGATCTTCTTTATTATTTGTTCTTTGTCATATTGATATATGGTTCTTTATAAAAATACAGATTACATTCAAATTTTTGAATAAATCTATAATCATTTCATACTTTGCCTATATAAAAATATTAATTCAAGCTTTATGATTTAGTCATCGATGTACTGCCTACACTGAGTCTGGAATATAGTATGTTAAAAATAAATTCTTAGACATTAATGAATAAGTTAATGCTGATTCAGTTTCTTTATTTACTATGTAAATTATTAGGCACATATTATACAGGTACAATAGTTTTACTAAATTGAGATTCTAATGTTATTTGGAAAAATTTATAGAAGTTTATGCTCTATATTATTTATTGGATTGTTAATAATATATTATTTTGATACAAGAAATATATCAAAGAACTGTATTTGTATTATAATTATAAAGTATGCTTTTAGGATTTGTATTCAGTTACTTATTTTAATAAATATTCTCTCCTAAGATGTAGACAATGGTGTTCTATTATTTATTTTCTACATATATAGATTTAAGTAGATAGAGTATTTTATCTGTATAAGATACTACTTGTTAATTATGGCTGATAAAGTAATGCGTTCCTATCAATTAAGAATCCCTGACGTGGAAGAGCATCAGGGTATTTCACGAAACATTTTATAGTAACGGCTTCAGTGAGCACATGAGCGGTGACATAGTACGAAGAGGGATGGAACTCGGCAGCCATTCCTCTCGTCTGCACAAATGTTATCGCTGATTCACAAAAATAACACATGACAACACGAAGAGAAAATAGAAGGAAACATCTATAACCCACAACTATAAAAAGAGAACAGAACATGAGAATCCAAACTGTTTCTTTAATGAAAATCCCCCCAACCATGACACAAAAGAAAGCAACACCCTTATTCAAGTCACATGTCAGTCAGCAAAACCCTCAGTTCTCAAACAACTCCTCCCATCACAATTAAGTTGATAGACCAAATAAACGGAACCTCTGGAGGGAAAAAGAGTTTATGCAGACAAGGAATCATTGGATTTACTCCAAAGGATAATTTTACTTGCTTGATAAATTTTTATATTTATATTAACCAAAGCAAGCATCGGACGTAAGTCTAATATTAACATTGAGTCATGCTGCTATGTCAACTCCATTTTCTCCAGTACCCAAGGATACCAATTTGACTTTAAAAAGGTTTCTTAACAGTTTTTTAAAGTCAATTTTGTTTATGTATTAGAATAGGAATGCCCCTTACTTTCTTAAAATTAGCAAAGACAGATGTGATGAGTAAAGTTATTATAAATGATGTTCTTTTTGTGAGCACAATTGACAAAAGAAATAGTTACTCTTCTGATATTACATTTTTAAGACTTACATAAATCTATAAATGTAAAACTTCAGTCTTTACCAAAGATATGACAAAGTATTTCTTTTTTATTTTTATTTATCATTTTTTGCATTCTTTTTACTTGTTCAAGTACAGTTGTCTCCATCAGATATGACAAAATATTTCTAAAATATTTTTCATGCAGCTATTAAGAATGATTGACAAATACTGGTAATAAAACTTCCTTCTCATTAGTGTCCTATAGTGATCTTTTGTTTGCAAGCATGAAAAAGCCCCGTGAAAATACATTCATATACCCAATCATGTTTATGTCAATATATCAAAAGTTTTCCCATAATTGAAATTATAGAGCTCAAGTGAATGTATTTAGACCAGTGATTTTCAACCGGTATGCTGAAAGAATTTTTAAAATATGCAATACCTGACCTATTTAGATGGTCACATTTTAAAAAATAACAACAGCTGATATAATAGCTATCTGGTGTGAATGAATCAAAAGTATGCCACCATTTTTTGTCATATCAGCAAAAATTATATTTTTTGGTGTCCCACAAAATTTTAGTAATTCGTTTTTGTGTGCCATGAGATGAAAAAGGTTGAACATTGCTGCTTTAGAACAACAGCTTACTGAGGGAAAATGCTGGGTGTGAAATTCTTTCTTGAAGAGCAGACCAGCTAGGAAGAACCAGGGTAAGTTAGGGTATCAGCTCTTCCCATAAAGGACACAGAGAGTCAAAACTCTGACCACTACAGGTAACACTCAAAATATTATGACTCACAAATTACTCTTACAACATCTCTCCCGAATGAGTAATTTGGGAAGCAAAATCTTTGGAAAAGGAATGAAGAAAACTGATCTCACCAAATTGGAGAGTAGAATGAGATAAAAAGGAAAATAAAATAATGTGGAAAATAGGATGGTTTTGTTTTTGCAAGACAAAACAAAAACTCAAGCTTAAACTATAATGGAGAATATCATTTTCACTGGAAGAATATTAAGAAATGTACTATGCACTTTTGAATATTTAGTCTATTATTACACAGGCCTGGGTATAAATTCTTTGAGGTGTTAATTAATAACTGCATTAGATGCCCCTAAGTGGCTGGGAAAGTCAGTTTTTCACCAACTTCCTACCCTCTGCAGAAAATAAAATGAAAACATTTAAGATTTTTTAAAAAAATCCATATATGCATTTGAGTTTTTTAATAGAATCTAATTTCTTATGTCATCATAACAATGCTTTCTGTTTGAATGATTCTCTTCCTTTAACCAGATGCTATCTACAAATCTGTGTTACATTATTAATTTAGAGTGTAAATCCTAACATTTCCAATTCCGTTAATTACTTTTCAGATATAAATGAGATTGATTTTAAAAGAATTGGTGTGTAAGCTTGGTAATACATTGTATTACCTGTATTTGTTAATTCATTTTTTAAAAACTTGGTTTAGTAATTGTTTAAAACAGGGGTGTCAAACTCATTTTCACCAGGGGCCACATCAGCCTCGTGGTTGCCTTCAAAAGGCTGAAATAATTTTAGGACTGTGTGAATGTAACTACTCCTTAACTGTTAAGGAGCTGAAATTACATTCGGCCCTTTGAAGGCAACCATGAGGCTGATGTGGCCCCCGGTGAAAACGAGTCTGACACCCCTGGTTTAGAAGAATCAAAAGCCAGTTGTCATCCTACAAATAGGCAAAGTCATTCTTCTTTTATTTTTTTAAGTGTAGTTGGTGTATGATCTTATATTGGTTCATTTGGTTTCAGGTGTTTAATACAGTGATTCAACACTTTTATACCTTATAATGTGATCATCTGCTAATTCTAGTGCTCACCTGTCGCCATGTAAATTTATCACAATATTATTGACTATATTTCCTTCCTGTTTCCACCCCCACCCCCTCCCTTCTGGTAACCATCTGCAAAGTTATTTTTGACTTGAGAAGTAGTCCAAAGCTTTTAGCGTCACTCTGTAATTAATGCAGCTTATTCAGTGTTTCAATAAACATGATACAATCTTATCTAATTAAAAGGCATAAAAACAAATTTTATGCATGTTTAAACTTCTTATCAACAGTATTCTCTCCCTTTCTAATTTTAGACAACATGATAAATTAATAATTTAAGAAGGCAAAAATGATGTTTAATACACATTTTGGCATCACAGTTTTCTCAAGGTTAGAATTTGGACAAACTTCAATATTTTACTAATTTGTGAGCCATTGGTAAACATGTGACCTTATTTTTAAAGAACAAATTCTTCAGAGTTATGGAAATAAATTAATTATTCTCCTGGAGTCATCCTGTATAAGAACAATTCACAAAATGTTATTGGTTTTATTATTATTATCACTAGTTACACTAAAAGATCTTGATAAGGAATTATTAGGTATGGCTTAATAAAAATTCTGAGGAATTAACACTATGAAAGGCAGAGATTTTTTTCTGTTATTTCATTCTTTTATGGCTTGCACCCGCACTGGTCGGACATAGGCTGAGGCTGGGAGTGGAAGTAAATTAAATCTCTACTGACTGGAAGGCAGAAGCCTTGCTTTGAAGACCTGGCACATGGCAAGGAGGAGATTTAATGAAAGCTATACAAAAAGAATAAGCAAAGCAGGATATTATGAAAAATAGCTTATAAAATTGGTCAGTGAATATTGACAAATTTGGTTTGTATTCTTATAATTAAGATGAATTTTCTGGCAAAACTCTAACTTAGTTATCTTCTTAGAACCTCTTTACATGCTCACCTTTATTGTTATTAAAAAATGTAAGAAAAGAGAAAAAGGAAAATTCTATTATTTTACTTCTTTATAAATTTTCCGTTAAAAATGATTTGTTTATCAAATGCCCCTGACCCCATCACTAAAATTTGTTTTATGCAAACTTCAATTATTCCTATGTACATACTTCCAAATACTTGCCTGATATTATTCTCAATGATCATATTTCTGTTTTTTACTTTATATGCAGAGAATAATCGTGTATAGAATGATCTCAATTAAAGATCACACAATCAGTTCCCTAAGAAACTCACATAGTGAGTTCATATATATGGAGTATAGCTAACATGTTGCTCTCTTTGTAGACTTATTCACTAATAGTTCGCTTTATAAATAACTTTAGTTTGGCAAAACATGAAAATAAAGTATATTATAAATTGTGTACTTCTATATAATTGACTCAATTGAAAGATTTTCTTAAAAGTTTAACTTAATAGTATTATAATAATGCTGATGATTTCTACCACTTTTTAAAAGTAATTATGATTTAAAAATACAAATATATAACTGTGAATCTAACAATGCCACTTTATTACCTTAAAAATAATATTCTAATGTTCTTTAAAGAAAGTGTCAATATAATATTATAGTAGTGGTAATAATTATAATACATTTATATAAGCTATACATATTTTGGTTAAAATCATAATGTAGCTTAAGATGTTCACGGTGCTTATGATAATCGCTCCCTTTATATTACATAAGGTACATAATTATAAAAGCTTAGAAATGCATATTTATGTGTTGCGGGTAATATGTCATGTATGTGAATACAATGTTAATTAACATACATCTTTAAAGTAAAAGAGAGAGGTTATGAATATTATTTCTATTTTTCACAAACAACTAGCATCACATTATGTTTGGTGTTTGTTATAAGTGATTAAAACTTACCTTTTTCAGGTATACCAAATTTTTAGACTCATACAATTTATAATAATATCTGAGGTTAGTACAATATCACGCTGTACAAGTGAGAGAAGAGTGACTTATCATGGTCACCAGTGCAGAGATGGAGCATTGAACCCTGGCAATAAATTTAGTATATATTTAGAAATATAAAGACAGACCTGCAGAGCGCTAATCTAACTAGTGACTCTGTCGTTTAATGGGAAGTAATTGAACTGAATAAAACTCCAAGTGTATCCACTGGAGTAAATGAGTGTTCGAAATTCTGTATGAGCAACCAGAGTGTGTCATACAAGCATTGAAAGAAAACAGGTGGTGATTTCAGATTTCCCTGGTGGGGATTACAATCAAGTTGCAATTGTGGCGCTCTCCTGGGTGAGAGCAAATACGGATTGTTCTTCGTCGTCATGCTCTGCTGGTGTTCTGTTTGCTGCAGACACTGCCTTTTCAAGTGACATCTCCTTTACAGGCAGATAATTCATCCTTTGCCAAGGACATCGGTAATTCTTAGAGCCTTTGCTGTTTTCGTTGACTGGGGCGAATCAGCTGTTTAACTGAACAGTGAAAAAATGTTCGCACATTTCTTTTTTCTTCCCCTAGCTGTGGCTTTCTTTCATGCTTTATGAAATGCCTCCTGCTAATCAAAGCCAAACTGTGCATAATAGACTTTGGTGAAAGCTGAAATGTATTTACTCCAAGTACAAAGCATTTGTACAGCTTGTGATTTAATCTTTGCTATTTGTTTTCCTTTATCAAGTGATTGACAGGATGAGGCAGTCACGATCAATTTTACTGATTAATACACTGCCATGCACTTTGATTTCCTCATATGAAGGTTGCAAAGACTAGGTGGTGCATCAAGAGAAAAATAAATCCTCATAAAGTAAAATCCCAAATGCATTCTGTTTCATGGAAGATAGCGGAGGCTGTGATGTTTAATGGAAAAAGCAGGGTCTTTGGAGCCAGAGAGGCCTGGGAATAGACTCCAGCTGAGCAGTTTACATGCCTTAAATGCATGTCTTAGCCTGTGGCATCATCTAGGGGGCGCTTTGCCCACCCACTTATCCTACCATGTTAACATTTTGAAACAGTGCCAATCTACTGACAAACATTACAATTATATATTGCAGCATTTCCTCGGGACAGTAAGATGATATGTATCTTACAATGAATTGAATTAGTTTTATATTCATTGACACATGGGGATCCTTATAAACCTGTTTCATCCCTGGAAGATTCATTCTGATATTTACCTTCATCTACACATTTTTTCTGTATAATTAAAAAGTAAAAAGAGAAGATACACACTTGATAACAGAAGCTATTTGTAAAAATCATATTCTTTTATGCAAGCTTTTTAAGAGACATTGCTCAAAGTATTAGATTTTTGGTTGAAAGCTTCATAATAATAAATGAATGAAAACTACAAAATGGCTACATGAGAAAATGGGAAAAAAGTGGTGTGAAGAGAGGACAAAAGAAAGAAAGAAAAACATTTCTCCAAAAGGAACACTTGAATTGGAAAGAAATCTTAACAAAACCCCAAGGAAATTCTAAATCCTATTGATGAAAATTTATATCTTTTTTCTTTTTCTCTGTCCTCTATCTCTCCTCCATTTCCTTTCTTTCCCTAGTTGTTTGAATTCTCACTTATGTTATTTTATTCGTGATCTGGCTGATTCTTCATATTTTTAGTTCCTTTACTCTCTGGAAAATGTTCAAAGTAGTCGTGAAATAAAGCTAGAATAGCTACTTTATTTGGTTTACATTGCTAGAGAGATACAGGATATTTTGTGACTTATGATTCTGAGGAAGTGTAATTATCTAGAAGGATACATTTTTGAAATGTTAATGGGTTTGATTTTCCTCTCTTTTTTATCCTTTTCTTTCCTTATTACTTACTTAGTCTTTTCAAAAAACAAAGGAAATAAAAGAACTGTAGACATCTCAGCACTGACCTGTCCAGACCCCAAATTAACCACTAGGCCACTTTATACACACATACACACACATAAATAATACGCCCCTATATCACCTGTGCATATATATAAAATAAAAAGCTGAAGTGAAGAGTCTATCATTGTATATTTTATGTTTGTGGTAGAATGAAGTTAGTTGAGTTAAAGAATAAAAAGTACAATTTATTCACATGTCTGTTACTGATGAGACTTCAGTTCCTAGGTACTGTATCTCAGACTAGCCCTACACTGTGAGAACATTTGGTGTGATGGAATGGCTGTGTCCCAATGGATAAATCAATGTTTAAGAAAATATGTAATGCTCAGAACCAACTGATAATAAGATGAAATTTTAAAAAGTTCTGAATATAGTAGATATGAAAGAGTACTAATAATGCTTTAAATCCATTAAGTAGTCACCAGTTGAGGATCCAAGGTGACCATAGAGTAGGTGGATGTTACACTCACCTCCTCCTAGGATCAAACTGTAATTGCAACCAAACTATAGAACAAGCAACATGAATAGAAGGAACAACAGGACTAGCTGAAGAGAAGTCTTATAATCAAGGGTTTCTGGAAGCTACATCAAGACTGGTAGGAAGGGTGTAGACACAAGAAGGGCTGGCCTTACTCCCAAGGGTGGCGGCTGAGATTCAGGAAGAACAGCTCTGTTGCAAAGGTTCCTCCTGAGGAGCATGGGGTCCCACCCACAAGCTGAGCTTCCCAGCTCTGGGGACCAGAGTCAGGAAAAGAAAGCACCCAAATAATATCTGGCTGTGAACACCAGCGGAATTCTCTCTGTCATGCTACCTGTGCTAGAGGCACTGATGATCTCTGATAGGACCAACACACAAAATCTCATTTGCTGCCACTTACCCTGGGCTCCAGCAGAGGGAAGGCAGAATGAACTAGAGTTGTGTGAGGAGAAACTGGACTTCATGGCTCTGGGGAGAGCTCTGAAGGGACAGCTGCCATGATGCCTGTACTGAGTCCCATCTTTCTTGAGAGGAGCACTAGCCTCCATCCTGGGGGAAGGCATGGCCCAGCCTCTGGACTCTCTGTCTCCTTTCCTGCAAAGATTTCACCCTGCTGAGGAGTCAGCTGCCTGGGCTTGGGTGTAGAATTTGGGGCAGACTCAGGGGATGTTAATGACTGAGTTGTGTTGCTTTGGGTCAGGGGACTTTATCCCCACTTTGCCATGAACCTGACTGGCACCTCCCACCTCACAGGAAATCTGCTAACCCCATTCTTCAGGCTCCCAGGGGCCCCACACTCTTGACCTATGTTGGGGCCAACACCCATTTATGATAAACTCTTACAGCAAAATGGGAATAGAGGGAATATAACTCAATGTGATAAAGGCCATATATGACAAACTCACAGCCAACATCATACTCAATGGGCAAAAACTACAAGAGTTTTCCTTAAGATTGGGAACCAGAGAGATGTCTGCTTTCCCCTCTCTTATTCAAGATAGTGTCTTAGACACAGTAATCAGAAAAGAAGAAGAAATAAAAGGTATCCATATTAAAATGGAAAAAGTAAATCTGTTATATTTGCAAATGACATCATGCTAAATAGAGAACACTCAAGATTTCACGAAAACATCCCCCAAAACTACTAGAATTTATGTAATGTAGCAGAGTATATCAGAATTCATCAGAGAAAACTGATGAATTTAGTAAAGTAGCAGAATACAAAATATATATCCAGAAACCAGTTGCATTTTATGCACCGATAATAACCTATTAGAAAGGAAAACTAAGAAAACAATCACATTTAAATTGCATCAAAGATGCCTAGAAATAAACTTAACTAAGGATATAAAAGACAAGTACTTGGAAAAATATTGGACACTGGAGAAAGAAATTGAAGATACAAATAAGTAGAAGCATGCTACCCTAAGCAATCTATAGACTCAAAACAATTCCTACCAAAATACCAATCATGTAATTTACAGAATTAGAACTAATATTCCAAAAATATTTATGAAACTAAAAAAGACCCCAGATAGCCATAGCAATCTTGAGAAAGAAGAACAAAGTTGGAGGAATCATGCTACCTGATACAAGGCCATAATAATCAAAGCAGCATGTTATTGGCATAAAATAGACAAATAAATCAATAGAACAGAATACAGAGCCCAGAAACAAACCACTGTCTTTATAGGCAATTGATATTTGACAAAGGATGCTAGAAGATACATCCTTTGTATTTTTGGGGGTAGACATAGTCTATTGAATAAATAGTGTTAGGAAAATTGGACAGATACATGCAAAACAATGAAACTAGACCATCTTCTTACGTGATAGAGGTGAATAAACGCACTATGGAGTAAAGACTGAAATGTTAGATTCAAAACTGTATAAATCTCAGAAGGGGACATAGGTAGAAAATCTTGGATATTTCTCGTAGCAATATTTTTATTGATATATCTCTTTGGGCAAGGGAAACAAAAGAAAAAATAAGCAAATAAATGGGACTGCATCAAACTATGAAGTTTTTGCATTGCAAAGGAAATCATCAATAAAATGAAAAAAACCACTGAATAAAAGAACATATTTGCTAATGATACATCTGATAAGGGGTTGATATCCAAAATTTATAAATAACTTACAAAACTCAGTGCCAACCCCCCCTCAATACTCTAATTAATAAATAGACAAAGACCTGAATGGACACTCTCTAAAGAGGACATACACATGGCCAACAGACATATGAAAAGATGCTCAATGTCACTAATCATCAGAGAAATGCCAATTAAAACCATAAGGAGATATCACCTCACATATGTCAAATGACTATCATCAATAAATCAATAAACAACAAGTGTTGGCAATGATGTAGAGAAAAGGGAACCCTCATGCACTGTTGGTGGGAATGCAGATTGGTGCAGCTACGGTCGAAAGCAGTATGGAGTTATCTTAAAAATGTAAAAGTGGAACTGGCATACAACCCACTTATTCCACTTCTGGGAACTCATCCAAGCAAACTTGAAACACTGATTCGAAAGAATATATGTGCCCTCTGCTCATTGCAGTGTTATTTACAATAGCCAGAACTTAGAAGCAGCTTAAGTGCCCATCAGCCGATGAATGAATAAAACAGCTATGGAATATTTATACAATGGAATACTACTGAGCCTTAGTAAAGAAGGAAAATTTACCCTTTGTGACAGCATGGGTGGACCTGGAGACTATTGTGCTAAGTGAAATAAGTCAGAGAAAACAAGCACTATATAATTTCACTTATATGTGTAAACAGATAAAAAATAAACTAACAAATCAAAAAGAAACAAATTTATAGATAGAACGGACCGACAGCTGTCAAAGGGGAGGGGTATTGGAAGGCTGGGAGTAAAAAGTTGAAGTGATTAAACAAACAAACAAACAAACAAACAAGAAACAAACCTCGTGGACACAGACAACGGTATGGTGATTACCAAAGGGGAAGGGGGTGAGGAGGGAGGTCGAAGAAGGCCAGTGGGGAACATGGTGACGGGAGGCTTGACCTGGATTGGTGAGCACACAATACAATATCCAGGCATTAAGTTATGGAATTGTACACCTGAAACCTACATAATTTTGTTAATGAGTGTCACCTCAGTATGTTCAATAAAAAAGAAGTTAGCGGTTAGTTGTCAGAAGGAAGTTTTCTAGTGCCCTCAGACTATAGCTCAGTGATCTCATTCCTAGGTGCACACCCTGGAGATATTCTTGTTCCCATGCATTATGAAGCGCAGTTAGGATTGTACCAAGTACCCCAGTAATAATCGAATAAAACTGGAAACATGCTACTTAGTAAAATCAAGGATAAATTGTGGAATATTACTGGAATAAAATATCATGCATTAATTAAAATGAATGAGCATACCTACATAAATTAAATAAACAAAGAAAACACTGAGCCCCCAAATAAGTGATAAAAGAAGTAAGTATAGCAGAAACCTTTAATATACATATGAAAAATAGCAAAAATAGTAGTTTTTTATACTTTAAAAGTATATAGAAATATATATTTATATATATGCAAGAGATGGGCAAAAGTAGGTTTAAAGTTCTGAGTACGTGAAACAGTATATTCTTGTATTATTTATTAATTTATTCATCTTCTGTTGTCATGATTCTATTGCATTCTTTCATTGTAATAATCGTATCTTTCATGTCCTTTTCCAAACAACTATAAATCTCCTTTTGACCACCGCTTTATTTTTATATTTATGTGATTATGTAAATATATAAAATACATATGACAGCCCTGGCTGGTGTAGCTCAGTGGATTGAGCGCGGGCTGGGAACCAAAGGGTCCCGGTTCGATTCCCAGTCAGGGCACATGCCTGGGTTGCAGGCCAGGTCCCCAGTGAGGGCCATGTGAGAGGCAACCATACATTACTGTTTCTCTCCTTCCCTTTCTCCCTCCCTTCCCCTCTCTCTAAAAATAAATAAATATAATCTTTAAAAAAATACATATGACAAAAATAAAAATTGGAGGCAATTATAAGCAACAATTCAAAACTTTTAGAGTCAAGCAAAAAAAACTAATAGGAATCAAAGTTAAATTCAATTCTGAAATTATGAATGTAGTCATTGAATATAGACATTTTCATTAGTAGTATTATTTTAGTTGCCATATATATTACATATATTTTGCATGTATTATACTTAAGAAATATTTAAAAATAAAAATGAAGTTGAAAGAGGAGCAGTGTAAACCTCTTTAAAATATGTATCTTAATTTTTTTTAATGTTTATGGATGTAGAAGTTTGAATAATTGCTTTAAAAACAACTTTGTAGCATGTATCAAAGCATTTAAAAATAGTTATGACATTTTTCCTGTCAATGCTACTTCCCCAAATTCTTCCCAGGTATAGAGTTTTGGATACGCAGACAGGTTTAATTAAAAAAGTTTAATTCATCCCTTTGCCTATCATAGCAAAAACTAAAGCAAAAATGTATTTGGTGCTAAGGGAGTGATCATATAAATAATAGTGTGTCCTTACTCTGGATTATTACGCTGTTGTTAACATAAATAAATAAAATAATCCTGCATGTCAATATTGTCAAGTTCAAGGTCCACTTTCTCTTCTAAGTTCTTACAGGATACATTGCTCCTGAGGTGTTCCATTTCAATTCTAGGCATTTCTTATTTGTACTTATATGTTTACATATTTAATATATACTGGGGCATATATAATGCTTCACATAATAAGCATTATATGTTTTCTATGTTTTTCTCAAATGAAGCAATGAAATGTATCTTCATACCTTTTGGCTAGGCATATCTGAGAAAGCTGGGTAATACTCAGGGTTGCTGTTATGGAGATAAGGAACACTGGAACATTTTTGGTGTGATGCTGGACTAGTACAATCAATCTGGAAATCAATGTGGCAAAAACTAGTCAAATGAATATGTGACCCAAACCTTCAACTCCTGGGTGTATTAACCGAAGAAATGTTTACACAGTTCCAACAGTGGCATGTTGAAGGTTTCACGGCATGTGGCACTAGGGAGTTGGGATTGTTCTGTGTTCATGTCTGAGAAGGGATTCGATTTGGTACGGGCACAGTAGGGAGTACTTTCTTATAGTTAGAATCAGTAGACTAAATGGAACCATAAATAGACATGGACTAAAATACAAATAAAAAGTAGTTGAATTGGTAAGCTGCTGTAATAGGGAGATCCAAAAAGTACAGTGCTTTAATAAACGTGTTCGTTTTCCTCTCTTGTGTAAGGTGCCCATGGGTAGCCACGGGCATTCTACTCTATGCCAGCCTGCTTTTGTACAACCTGGGTGCCAGCTAAGCATGGCTTGTAAGTATTTTAATGATTGTTAAAAGAAGTAGGAGACGAAGTAAGAGGAGGAGGAAGAGGAGGACAAGTTGGAGGAAGAAGAGGAAGAGAACAAAAAGAGCCTCAAATATTTCCTTTCTGAAACAGCAGAAAATGTTTTGCTGGTGTTGCCATCAACAGTCATTCAAGGACTTGGGTCCTTTATATTGTATGACTTGATGCAACGTGCATCAGAATTGCCTTTAGGGTTTGTTAAAAAACAGATTGCTGGCTCTACCTCAAAGTTTGTCAGTAGGTTTGTCCACCCTCCCTGCCAGGGAGAATTTGCAATTGTTACAATTACTAACCATTTCCAAAGTGATGCTATGGCTGTGTGTCTGAGAGAAGACTTTGAGAAGCAGTGCCTTGGAGGGTGGTTGTCACTTGCCTGGTTGAGAACGTAGTACTCCAACGTCTGGATAACAGAGAGCAGGAAGTAAGAAAAAACACCTGGTATTAAAGGTTCAGACCTAGGAATGTTTTTCACCACTTCTGTTTACATTACACTTGAAAGCATCAAACTACAGAGATCCTGGAAAATGTAGTATATGATTCTATTACTCTTAAATAAGAGGATAATGAAGTTAGGTAGAAAATCAGCAATCTCTGTCACTATACCATTTACATAAGTTAAAAATGCATGAGCACAAAATAAAAATACCCATTATATAACAACACATGGGGGGGGCATGCATATTAAACCATTAAATTGGTTGCCCATGTGGGAAGAGAAATGTGTGTATATATGTAAAATTTTTTACAAATTATATAATATGAACTGATTACTAAGTAAAATAATTAATTATCTGAGGTTTAAAATAAAAAAATCAGGCAGTCTACAAAAAAGTTTTTAATATACTACTTAATTACTATACAAATTTGAAAACGTTTGCCATGAGCAAACTTGTCAAAGAGTGAATCACTGATTATTCAGATAAGCTTATTGTTGGCCGAAAGAGCAAAACCAAAATGTTATGATAACACAGCTCTTTGTGGTAGAAGTGTTACAGAACAGGGTCGGGGGCAGTAAATGATATACTGTTACCGAAAGGACCCGCCTTTGTGCTCCTGGGGTCCCCCACCCCATACTAGGTTCATTTTGCTCACCGCCAAAGGAAAGACGTCTCTCAATGCCAGAGACTGGTGAAAAGGAAAGGAATTATTTATTTTCAAGTTATACAGGCTTGGAGTAATGACTTAATGTCTTCTTTAAAATACTAAAGTTCTTTAGAATACCCATAAAGGCACATAGTCCTTCCTTCTCCCCCTTCCGAGTCCAAGATACCACATCTCAGGAAAAGAAGTAGAAGTCTGTGATTCTGGCAGCCCCTTGGTTCCGACACCATCTGCTGTGTCACCACCATGATCTCCAGTTAATCCAAAACCATGTGGCACCTCCTCATGGCTCACCAGCAAGAGTCCTTTCATCCCTTTTCTTTCAGGCAGATTATCTCCTACTTCCTAAGCCTTGTGGCAATAGGAACAACCCCAAAGCCGAATGGTCCTGCCCTCTGCCCAAGCCGTAGGGTCATTCCTACCACAGCTGTGTGGTACTGACTTTCCTTTGCGCAGCATCTCTCCTGCTTTCTTCCGAACTGCTAAGAGAGAGCTCTGCATCGCTGCTACATCTTGCTTCCAAGCTTCCTAAGCTGCGTGGCAAAGGGAGCCCCAAAACTGCGGGTTTTCCCCTCTTGCCAAAAGCCCCGTGTTCCTCTTCCTTGACAGGGCTGCTGAGCCTGGATTTAAATCCCTGCACCAATCTTCCTCTGCAGCCCCATTTCCGACTCCTCCTACAATCCGCTACACCTGCCAGCACTCCCTTATTCTTCCAGCTTTACTGGGCTGCCATGTTAACTCCTGGCAGGTGTGGCTCCATAGCATGGAGCCAATCATCTCCAAGTTCTCATGTAGGCACTGTGACCAGGGGGAGTTGCCTCCCAGTTATATCTGGGGTAGAAGTCACTTCTATCCCCCTGGCTCAAAGCACAGACACAGCTATTTAACATATCTATGAAACGAGTTAAAGGTTATAGAGATGTTAAATGACCATGCCAGAAGTCAGCAGCAAAGCTGCTGCCATACAAAACAGCTCTGAATGGCCCTGCTCCCTGTGTCCCATCCCCCCCAGCTCAGACTTGTGGAGGTGAGGACATCCTATATATATTTTTCTAATATTTCCTGGACATTCCAAGCCCTGAACCTCATGCAAATCCCTATTTGCCCACCCCCACCCCCTTGGTTATACCCTGTTACAGAAGCAACACAAGTCTGTGTTATAAAACTGGATTCAAGGCCTAGATTTGATACTTAAAAGCCACAGAAGATTTGACAACTTCTCATTAATAAAAAAAAATACAATAATTTAATGGTAACTGGCATTTCTTGAAAGTTTACATCACACCAAGGCTTCTGGCATTAAGAATTTTGTATGCGTTCACGCTTTAATCTTTGAAATAATCCAGTGGCATTTGCACTATTACAATCACCATTTTATTTATCTGCCTGTAATAAGTTGCATAAGATCACTAGTTACTAAAAGAGCCAGGTTTGGAATTAACGACTGCCTGCTTCCTGAACCTGTACCTTTCAGGTGCTGTATTAACCCTTGTCTTTATAAAAGGAGAATATCGTTAACGACGTTAACAATGATGAAAATACATGCACACACACAATGAGTGCACGTGAATACAGAAAATCGTGAGCACCTGGAAGAAAATAAGTGTTGTGCTGTGTTCTTATCAGAGAAAGAAAGGTTAGGTCGTGGTCACGGAATGAATAAGAATACTTTTTATATTCTCCACAGTCTTAAGATAAGCTCTGCAATTCTGTGCTATATAAGTAGAAAGAATGGTTGCTAGAAACCAGAATAGTAACTCTTACTTAAATAATGGAATCTGTGTGAGCCAGAGGTGGCTGAATGGCTTCCTTGAATGTAAAACTCTGAAAATGAAGTTAAATTTATCAGGGATGAATTACCAACTACTGGCTTCTGTTTTCTATTTTCCACATTTTGAAGTAGAGGAGCATTCTCTTTCTCCCACTCCGGGAGAAATGAGGTTATTTCATCCAGGGTTGGCAAACTACGGTACTCTGGCCAAATCCACCCACAGCCTAGTTATATAAAGGAAGTTTTGTTGGACTACAACGACACCCAGTATTTAGTAACGATCTATGGTTGATTTCCTGCTGCTGTGGCATAGTTCAATAACCTTCAGTGCATAAATACTTAGTATAAGGCTGTTCCATCAGTGCTTGGTGACACTCTCCTGGCTATCTGAATTGAATTTCCAATGAGCACATGGTTTAAATTTGGACAATGAAGCAAGAGGGTACATTTGCTGAAGGTGCATGGAAATATCCCTTCAACACCATATTGTGGATTGAATACTGTCACCCCAAAATAATTGTCTTCCTGGATCCTCAAAATGTGGCTTTATTTGGAAATAGTGTCTTTGCAAATGTAATTAGTTAAAGATCTCAGGGAGAATCCTACTGAATTTAGGGTGGGCCTTATATCCGCCAATTCATGTCTTTATAAGAAGAAGAGAGGACGAAGACACGTGTGACGAAGACCTATGCAGAAGGCAGAAACTGTCCAAGCAAAGACCGTACTGGTAACAGTTACCCAGTTAAGAAAGATTTTATTAATAGGGAATTGCAGTAGGGGAGAGAGGTCAGATTCAGTCTGAGCTCAACTCCACTGAGCCAGATGGCAAGAGAGATTTGAAGAGCAAGGAGGCCCTTCCCGCTGATGTTCCTCCAGCTGACGTTGGCTAATTGGCCTCACCAAGAGGAAAGACGTCTCTTACACCTACCTGACAGGAGGTAGTTTTACAACTTGGAGCACAGTGTCCACAGAAGTTAAGTTCCTAGCCTCTCGGAGACACAGGAAGATTTGGGCTCTATCTTCCTTGATGATTATATTTCAAAGGAATGGCTCCCAGGTCCTTGAGGAAGACAATCCTGAGTTATAAAACTGTCAAGAGGCTATAAAACTGTCGAGAAGCTGTACATCTCAAAGGGACAGAGAGATAATTTGCAATTACAAGTTTTCTAAAGCAAATGCTCTGAGGAAAGGGAGAGAAGGGACCTTTGTAGTTAAGCCATCCAGGTTCTGTACGGACCAGGGTGAGAAGAAAATCAGGGCCTATAGATTAAAAAAAAGGAAACCGTCTAAAATTTAAGTGAAGACAGGCTGAGACTGGAGTTAATGTGGTCACAAGCTATGAATGCCAAGAGCTACTAGAAGCTAGGAGACAGAGGGAAAACAGTTCCTATAGCTTTCAGAGAGACTGGGGTTCGATTGACACCTTGATTTGAACTTCTGGCTACTGAAATTTTGAGAGAATAAATTTCTGTGATTTTAAGCTACCTGTCTGTCTTGATTTGGTATGGCTGTCCTAAAAAGTGAATGCGTTACCAGATGCCAGACTTATTTTTCCCTGTATGCGGATACAGTCTTGAAAGTTTTTGGTAGCAATCTTGCATTGGAATTAATTTGACCAACTATGGGAATCCAAGAATAGAGAAAACAGGATATGAATGGTACCCATGAAGTACTGTATAAAACCAGTGTAATCAATTCTGCCCTTTTTATATCCTTGCTGTTCTGTCAGGCAATAAATCTGGTTTATACTGAAGCAAATTTGAGAAGAAATTCAGTTAACTGCAAACAAAATCATCCTAACTGATACTGGGTGCTATATGCACATTTGAAGAAAGCACCCCACAGAGTACAGCAAGAACTGCGCCTTCTAGAGCTGTTCAAAGCTGCCGCTTTTCGTACTTTCTCCTAGTCACTTGGTGTTTCTCAGCCCTAGAGCAAGCAAACACGCCTGAAGAGTCTATGGGCCTCAAGGTTACCCGTCATATATCCTGGAGAGGTGCACTGTGAGAATTAAATAGCAATATTGTGGTTATTTGGTAAATGACATAATCTCCCCAAACCTTTCTTTAATTTGAAAAATAATTTGTACATGGTTATGAGGATTAAAAGAGAAAAGAAAAATATGATCACACATTAAAAAGTAATACATTTACTAAGATTCTAAAATTTGCAGGTGCTGTAACCATGACAATGATTGAAGTGGTGCTTCTTCCTATTCTTATTGAAATTATGAAATCACCTCAAGTTCTACAAACAAAAGGCACTGTGGTCGTGTGGAAGTAGTCTCCTGTGCCCACAGCATTGTATTCACTTCAATGTTGTAATCATCAAGTCTGAGTACAATCAACAAAGACCATTCATCAATTTTTGGATGAAAAAGAAGCTGGATAAAAGGCTAATATATTCCACTATGTAATCAGTTAGGCAAATGACAGTTGAAAAAGTAAATAATGAATCAATGCCAATGTAATCATACTTAAAAGGGGAAAATGAAGAATCTTTTATAAAAAGAGTCACAACGTCAGATAAATTACATTACCTAATTTCTAGACATACGAGAAGCTACAGAAAACAAGAAAGTAGAAGAGACTGGCATATAATTTATGAATAGATTTATGAAACAAAGTAAATACCGTGTCCCTAGATTATGCTTAACAAATGAGCCAAATCAATCCAACAAGGAAAGAATGCTTTTCAAACAATGGTGTTGGAATATTTCAATATCCATAAGGAAAAAAAAAACTCTATCTCATTTTTGTACCAAATTTAATTTAAAGTGAAGCATAGGTCCAAATACAAAAACTAAAACCATTGTATTTATAAGGAAAACATACAAAAATTCATATTTTCATGGTAATAAGCAAAGGGATCTTAGATTTGGTTATAGAAAGCAATAATCAAAAAATCATATACATTAGGATTCATTAAAAATAAGAAAAATATGCTTATTATAACACCAGTTAATAAAAAGAATGGTTAGGACACAGATAGAAGACAGTATTCACAAAAACATATATTTGATAATGAACTAGATATCCACAACATAAAAATAAAAGATTACAGCTCAACGGTAGAAAGACACAGTGCCCAATACAAAGCCCTGACCAATGCAGCAGAAGCTTCCAAAGGTCACGAAGCACTCAGAACAGTTGTGAATATCTTTAGTTATCAGAGAAAGGCAAACAAAAACCATACTAAAACACAAACTCATACCCACCAGGATAAAATTTAAAAGACTAACAACACTAAATATTGGTGAGATTATGGAGCAACTGGGGCACTCTTTACTCTTCCTGAACGAAATGATGCAGAGGATTTAGTAGGAATGTGTAAAACTGTTATAGCCTCTTTGGGAGAAAGTTCTATTAATTAAAAAAAAAAAAAAACTAGTCACAAACATATTGTACATTCTAGAAATTCTACTTCTAGGTATTTGGCTGATAGAAATGAAAATATATCTTCACAAAAAGACTTTAAGTACAAAATATTCAAAGCAACTCCATTCAAAAAAGTCAGAAAACCTGGAAACACCCCAAATGTCAATCAGGGAAGAATGGATAAACAAGATGAATCAATCTGTGAATAGAGGGATGAATAGACAGATATACAATAAAGCATTTATAGTAAAACAGTAACATCAGGGTCTTGATGGTATTTATATGAGTTTTCATTGCAAAATTTCTTAATCTCTGATGCATTTTTGTAAGCTTCCATAATAAAATATAAGGGAGAAAAAGATTCAACAGAAGAGCACACTGTTTCTCAGCGCAGTCCACGTCAGGGGCCTGTTCTTTTGGGTCACTCCAAAGGGCGCTCCTGCGTGGGTCACTCCAAAGACTGTGCCTACGTGTTAGGTGGATGAAGAGCAGGGGAAAAGGAGGACCGAAATCTTCCTAAAATATCCACAGCGAAAGCCATAAAACCAGCTACCGGTGGTGGGCGCCAGGTAACTGAAAGGAGTCAAAGAAGAGGACTGAGACGCAGCTCAGTTCCTGGCAGGTTTGGAGGAAGAAACAAATGAAATAATGATCAAGTGTGGTATGAAGGAACAGGACATATAATTATTAACTTCATAAATAATATTGTGTTTGCACCCACATTTAGTGTGAGAATCATATAGATTTACCTTTCTCTCAAATTTTAGCAAGATCCCTTATGTGATCTGCTTGCCATCAGGGCATTTGCTTTACATGTGGGTGTTGCCTTCTTGTGTGGACTGGAATAAGTTTAGAGACGCTGTATTAATTTTTATTAGGAAGATTATATTCTCTGCTCAAAGTCCATAAATTGCTTCTTATTTTATTCAGATAGGAATGAGAGCATTATGCTAAGTGAAATAAGCCAGGCAGTGAAAGACATATACCATATGATCTCACCTTTAAGTGGAACCTAATCAACAAAACAAATGAGCAAAACAGAACCAGAGACATGGAAATAAAGAACAAAATGACAATGACTGGGGTGGCGGGGGAGGGAATTAAGGGTATAGAAGAGGAAGAGGCAAGCCAAGGAACATGAATAGAGGACTCATGGGCCAAGACAATGGGGGGGATTGACTGTGGGAGTGGGATGGGCGGGGCAGGGGAGAACAATGGGGAAAAAGGCAGGACAGCTGTAACTGAACAATGATTAATAAAAAAAATTAAAAAATACATAAATGAGAATACTCAATCAAAATCCTCAAAATGCCTGGTTTCTTTCTCACCTCTCTTTCTCCTATTCTTGCTCTAATTCAGTGAATTAATATGGTAGCTATTTTTGCTGTTTTTGGAAAACTGCAAGGCCTACAGGTCAATTGATGAGAAAATATGAAATCCTGTAAGGTTTTCATAAACCGGGACCCTCTGGTTCCCAGCCCGCGCTCAATCCACTGAGCTACACCAGCCGGGCAGGTTTCATATTATTTAACCTACTTTATATATGCACCATTTTATACCAAGTGCAAATGTGAATCTCAGTTAGTTCAGAGTGCTATTGTAAAGTTAAAGTCTGAGCTAAAGGCCTTAACAGACATCTCACTAAAGAAGATATGCAGATGTCAGATGAACCTATGAAAAGATGATCTACCTCATATGTCATCAGGGAAATGTGAATTAAAATACTGACGACAAGCCACTGCACATCCATTACAATGGCCAAAAGTCAGAGCCCTGACAACACCGAGTGCTGCTGAGGATGTGCAGTTGCAAGAACTCACATTAATTTCTGGTGGGAGTACAAAATGGTACAGCCGCTTTGGAAGATACTTTGACAGTCTTTTACAAAACTAACTATATGATTAGGCATCAAACTACTTGGTATTTGCCCAAATGAGTTGAGAAATTATGTCTATACAAAAACCTACACATGGATGTTTATAGCTGTTTTACTCATAATTAGCAAAACTTGGAAAGAAGCAAAATGTCTTTCTGTAAATATGTAGATAAATAAACTGTGGTGTATTCAGATGATGGAGTGTTATTCCGTGCTAGAAAGAATGAGCTAGTAAGTCATGAAAGACATATAGGAACCTTAATATTATGAAATAATAGAAACCAATTTTAAAAGCCACGTGCTGTATGATTTCACTAACATGACACATTGGGAAAGGTGAAACTATGAAGACAATAAAAACAAGAGTGGCTCCTGGGGTCAGGGAGGAAAGGTGGGTGAATATTCAGAGCACAGGGGGCTGTGAAACTACTCTGCCTCGTGGACACAGGCCCCTGAAAATTTGTGCAAAGCCAGTGAAAGTCCTCCACCAAGCCTGAACCCTAATGTATGCCGTCGACTTTGAGTGATAATGACGAGTGGTTGTAGGTTTATCCATTTTAATAAAGGTACCGCTCTGCTGGAGCATGTTGATAATTGGGGGAAGCTATGCACATGGAGGGCGAAGAGGGCATATGGGAAATATTTGATCTTCTGCTCAATTTTGGTCTGAATGTAAAACTACTATTTTAAAAAAGTGAAAATCTTAGAATTACCTTCCAAATCTATTTTCTTCCATGAAGATAGGGAATACAATATTGATCATACTCTGCTTTTGATGAAGATGTGATGTTGAATATGAAAAACTTATCATGCATCAATTATGATGTTAAGCTTTTTGGTTTTATCTTAAAATGTCAATAAAATAAATTAACTATGAATAATTAGTCTTATAATAAATGCAATGACAGCTTTTTGGTGATATTTGTTTATTTTAAGATTAAAATATTAAAGCTAATTTTTTCAAGAGATGCTTTTATCTCTTTTTAAAATTCTCTTTCCCTGTGTATAGTGATTGTACTTGAGGAAACAGGACTAAAGCTTTAAAACTTTTATTTTACTTTGATTTCTAAGATTCAAACTTCATTCCCACAGAGGCAGAAATTGAAAGATTGGCTGTGAGCTAGTAACCAGGTGTTTGCTATTCACTTTTTTGTTTCTGCCAAAAAGCTGGAAGCAATGAAATAAAATGTCTGTTTTAGTGAGAGCACCTAAATTTCAACACAGGCAGAAACTATAAAATTGGCAATCTATTCTTAAAAACGGAAATATCTTTGGGAATATTTTGGTGATGTAACTTTCCATTTACACAGATCAGAAATTTCCAGATTTGTTATGCTGTGTTTGAGGTTAGATTAAGAGATACACATGGCCCAAGTAATGACATTTAAAAAATTAAATACAAAAAGTCAGTTTCAAATATTAGTTTACTTGGAAGTAATTCTGTGCAGAGTATGAGAAGTTATATGCTTTCTTAAACACCTCCAAATATTTTGTCATTATATCTCAAACAGCCTTGTTATATGATTCGCAAATGTCAATTAGAGTATCACTATTGGAAATCAAAGAATGTCGTTGTAGACACAGAGGGATGTCTTATAACAAATCAATTATTATAAAGAGAGAATTTAAATTTCAGAATGTTGAATTCTGACCTTTGTCCTTATAGGTTTTAAATTCCAAGTCGAACCAACAATGAATATATTATAATAACTCTTACTACAATGCCTTATTTTTAAATTGTGTACATATGTGGGGAAGAGAAATAGAACAAGTTATAAACCACATTGCATTTTTGAAATTTTTAGCCTATCGTGCATTAAAATTGGGTATATAAATAATTTAATTTATCATTATGAGTCATTATTAATAATCATTATCAATTATTGGAGGGAAATTAACATACTCTAGTTTATAGGACTCATTGTTTGGACTCTACTCTCAATTGTAGTTTTTACATTATCAACTGTAAAAATTACTTGGCAGTTAGAATATAATTGCCTTCTTTCTCATCAAACCAAACCTATTGGAGAGACTTCACAACTTCTGCAAAATTCATTTTCTTCTTGAAGAAATAAAGGCTTGATTGACTAGTAATAACCTCTTTACTTGAATCTCTATTTTTGCATAGCTGTATAAAAGTGTAATAGAATCAATGACAACAACTACCCATCAATGACTAAAGCATAAATACACATGATAATACAAAGACTAAAAATAATCATAGAAACAAGGAAATTGCTTATTTTTCAGAAATAATACTAGAATTGAATCAAGAGCATGTATTAACCTAGACCCATTACTAAAATACTCATTGGAAGTATACATAGGGCTTTGATATTTTAGCTGTAGTCTTTTTCCAGCTGATATAATTATTATCATTTTTCCCCCTGTGGCTTGTAAGAGAACACCAAGGTATTAAATTAGCATGAGTGTACATCCAGTGCTAAACCTTCCCCATGTTCCAGACCTAAATTTTACACAACCAGATGAACTATTTAATTTGATATTCCAACACAATGTTAAAAGTGACAGGTATAAAATTGAATTTCTTACATTATTTATTCTCCCAAATAGCTCTCCTTCTGAATTCCCTTCCCTACTGGTGCCAACACTATAATTTCTGTCACACAATTTTGAAACATGGAGTAATATCTGCCTGTCTTCTCCCAAGATATCCATAGTCATAAGTCTTACCTATTACCTCATGCTTACATTATCTCTATATGCATAACAACTGCTTTCAAATTATGTGAATGCTGAGTGTAGTGAGCTGAGCCATTGCTCCTCAATTGCATCTGGAATTAAAATGGTTCTAGGAAACATCAACAAAGAAAAAAGACCATTGTTCAGGAAACTTATGTATTTATTTCCCACTTTCATTCCCACCTTCTTCGGAAGCAGAAAACACACAAGCACACACATCACACACATACACACACCCACCCTCACATATGCATAGAGTCTATCCAAAAGATAATTCAGGTAGAGATGTCTTATATTCATATATTCAACAAATACGAATACCTCTTATGCACTAGATATTACCTTAATACTAGAAATATGAGCTTTTCATAAAACATATTGATTCTACCATCATAGAGTTAATTTCTTTCATGATCTAGTAGGCAAAACAATTACAAAGGCAAATAATCAAAATATTTCAATTTGTAACAACTTTTTGAGTAAAACACACAATGGGCAGAGACAGATAAGGCTCTTGGCAAAAGGGGCACCTAGGATGAGAACTGAAAGATAACAAAAATCAACAGAGGAGTAGGAAAGAAGAAATCCATGCAAAAGGGCAAGTATGCAAAAGCTCTTACCATGGATATGAATGTGACATGTAAACAAATAAAAACGGAAAGAAAACTAGCATTTCTGGAGTGACTGTGCACAGGGAAGCATGTGGGTACATGTGGGTGGGTACATGTGTGTAGGTATGTGTAGGGGAGGGCAGTTGGTGTGCGTGTGTTAGTTCTCTAGGGCTGTCTTAAGAAATACCACAGACTGGGTGGCTTAGAGACAAGGATATTTCCTCACAGTTCTGGAAGCTAGCAGTCAAAAACCAAGATGTTGACACGGTTGATTTTATTTTGAGGATGCTCTTTTTTTGGTTTATAGATGTCCATTTTCTTTCTTTTTTTCCCCTCTCATATTTTACTGGAATCTTTTTAATAAAACCAAGTACTTATTTGAAACAAAGTGAAGAAATGAAAGATAAATGATATTCAAGCTCCTCCAAATTTCAAGGCAATCAATTTTTTTTCTCCAGTAAGTTGACAGCTGCCCACACTGTCTAATGCAGGAAGTTCCTAGGATCTGCCCAACACCAGAGAGAGGGCGTACTTTGTGTCAGCAAAATTCTGTGGCCCTGACCTGGGTGCTCAAAGGCCCGTGGTTCGATTACAGGTCTGGACACATACCTGGGTTGCAGGCCAGGTGCCTGGTTGGGGCACCTGTGAGAGGCAACCAATAGATGTTTCTCTCCTGTCTTTCTCCCTTCCTTTCCCTCTCTCTTCGTAGCCCTAGAGAGGGACTGTGGCTCTTCTTGTCATGCACAACTTGAAGTGGTAGGAACCATTACTTAGGCACCCCAGCCATCTCAACAGCACTTTTCCAGCCGGACTAACCTCAGGCTTCCAGTCACCAGTTTCAGTGGTGAATCCAGGAAGGGGCACTGCCTCTGGCTGGGCTCCCAGAGCTCATGCTAGCAACATGAAAACAGCACAACCAATGAAAAAGGGCAAGCAGAGTTACTGCCCACCCATTGGCCCTTCTCAGAGCATTTCCCCAAATGAGATGCCCATTTTCTCCTTGTGTCTTCACATGGTTTTCCCCCAGGAGCCTGTGTCTTAGTGTCTTCTTATAAGGACATCAGTCATATTACATTAGGGCCCACCCCCATGACCTCGTTCTACATGAATTACCTTCGGAAAGGCCCTATCTTCAATTACAGCACATTCTTAGGTACTGGGAGTTAGAACTTCAAAATTTAAATTTGGGGGGTACACAATTCAGCCCAAATAGTATAATAGGTATGTATGTAAGTATGCACAGCTGTATATGTGTGTGTGTGTGTGTATACTGTGTTTATGTGGGAAGCAATATGTGTATTTGTGTTTGTATATGTGAGTGTTTGTGTATGTAGGCTTAAGAGTATACAAATAGGTATGTGTATGTATGTCTGTGTATTTGTGTGTGCATACGTGCACATATACCACCTTGGAATGGCAAAAGGTGCGATTGAAGAGACCTGTAGAATCTCCGGTGATATAACACAAGTATCCTTATTTATGAAGAGCTCTCCAAGTGATTCTTATGCATGCTACTTTGGAAAAACAATACATTTTGGAGTACTTATAGAGGAGTAAGCTTTGATAGAGGTAGGCATTGTGGAACTTTCTCTGATATAAAGGAAAACAGGAGAAAATGGATGGCAGGATACATAGATTTTAAATTCGGGTGTGACAATGCAGAAGATGCCCCTATGTGTTGCCTGTCATTTTCAAAGTCATTTACACAGTGCTATACTGAAACATGAGAGAAGAAAGAGGAAGAATATGGGGATTTTTTTAGAATGAAGGATAAAATAGGAGATAGTATTTGGAGGAGTGTGAAAGCAAGTAAATCTGAAAAAAAGCTCTTGCTGAGAGTTGCTGTGAAATATTTGATGTTGATTTGACATAACAAATTTGATAATGAAACTATCAGTGATATTTGTGTTTTTTTTCCACTGGTAAATTTCAGGAAAGAAGGTTGTGCGTGTTGGAGTTCCTCATGACTGAGGTTTCATGAATAAAGAGGCAGGAAGCAGAAAGAAGATAGTGAGGGTATTTACAAAGAAGTAATAATAATAACAGGCTGTGAAATTTCTGCCAGAAAAAGAGATAACTTAGACAAGCCGATCTGGGATTTGACTTTGCAAACTCTCTCCACATCTATGATTTTGCTGCTACGATTTCTAAAATCATATTATCTGACTGATTGTCTGTTCATATGCCTCTAGCTTCTCTCCCCAGATTTTGCCAAACATTTGCTTGTCATCATTCCATTACAAAACACCTTCAGGTTTAACTTCATAGTGCGTTATTCTGGAATATGCTATGCACTCTATGGTACTATGCATTTTTTTATTTTAAAGTAATTCTGGCACACATATACAAGCACAAAGTAAGTCAAGCCTCCTGATTCTGAACGGTAGTGTAACTAAAAGAAAATGTAAAAGGAAATAGAAATTAAGACAGCAAAAGTAAACACAACATGTATTTATAGTATTAAAATAACAACATTCACTTAAAATTAGGTTCATTATTACTAAATTCCTGGCACTGTGCAAAACTGCCCTATAAATTTGGTAGTGATACTTTCATTCCTATTTTGTATTCAAATAAAGACACAAGGAAGAAATTAGAGAGTTCAATTATTTTGTCAAAGATTGCATACTTAGCAAATCACAGCTGGAGCTGGGATTTAACCTTTCTACTTTAAAAATCTATATTTTTAAAATCAGGATATTTTATTGCTTCCCATTATCCACCCACATACCCCTACACCCTTAAAAACACAAATAAAAATAAATCCATCTCTGTCTTTATGTGATACTACTTCAGTATCCATACTTGATTTTGTTTAGTATTTATAGTCTCCTGTTATGTTCTGTCCACATAAATTTAATGTTTTTTATTCACAGGAATAAATCACTCTTTTAAAGAAACTTTCATAAAAGTTAGTATTTCCCTGACTTACTTCCTCTGAGTACTAGACAGAGATATAATCTTTCTTGGTCATAAATGTGCCCAGAGCAATTTATTTTGAGGAGCTTTAACTGAGAAATTTATGATTGAACATGAAGGGATTGCTTAAGAATGATAGTATCCTATGATATTATATCCAATCTATGATATAGGTAATCATTTTATTGAATGCAAATGCTGTACAGAAGATCTCCGCATAGTGTTTTAATTCTGCCTATACAAACAAATTTTGAAGATCCTCATCTTTATCCATGTACTTATCTAGTCTAGAGTTCTTCATTTTTTTATTTTCTATGTATCACCCACATAATGTCCCTCAAGTCATCTTATTATATTATAATATTTAGTGCACTCTGCAAAATTCTTCTGCTCATTTTTACTCAGGGGAAGTCATCAGGAACATGTTCTGCTTAAAGTCCCCACTAAATCCAAAGCTTAAATAATGATATTTGATGGTGGCTTCTTTTTTATACAACTTCCAAAGAGTCTTCACTAGTTATGTGTCAATCACAATGACTTCCCTCTTGTGCGGCTTTTTTTTTTTTTCAAATTATTTTTTTCTTTCTAAAACTTAAATGACATTATTTTCCCATCAGGTTGCATCAAGGAAGGCACAATGACCTCCCTGAACACTAAAATTCATTCTTCTTCCCCCCCCATCCCACTCCCACTGCTGCTTCTTGCCCTTTTTCCTGCCCTCTCTCACACCTTCTTTTTCTTGTCCTCTCCCTCCCCGTTTTTCTTATTTTAAGCCATTTTATACATACTCGCAGATGGCTTCACAATAATGGAATGTAGTGTTTCAATTGAAGTTCAATCTGAAAAGCAGAATCATAAAATCATTGGGAATACAGATTTATATTTATATTTGCATTGGTGCCTATTACAAGGAATTGCCTTATACAATTGCCAACACTAAGCAATTCCAAAGTCCTTAGGAGAGGTAGTCAGGAAAAGAAGATGACAAGTTGGCTAAAGTCCCTACAAGTGTGTCTGAAATCTGTAATCTATATGCACCAGTCAAAAAGAAAGATTTGGGGGGAAGAAAGAGGAATTACAGACCCAGTGGCTACTTGGAACCTAGTGAAGTCCTAAAAGGTTTTCATTTTTTAAAAGATTTTATTTATTTATTTTCAGATAAAAAGGAAAGGAGGGAGAAAGAAGGGGAGCAAAACAACCATGTGTGAGAGAAACATCAATCTATTGCCTCTTGCACACCCACAGCTGGGCACCTGGTCCGCAATCCAGGCATGTGACCTGACAGGGGATCAAACCAGTGACCTTTCAGTTCACAGGCCGGCGCTCAGTCCACTGAGTCACACCAGCCAGGGCTAAAACCTTTTTAAATTGACCTTACTGGCTAAGTCAGCAGCCTCCTTCCTGTGTAATCTTCCTTCAAACTAATTTAAAGTCACTGACTATGAACCCTATGCACATCCGCAAAATCACTTTACAGGAACACCTAGATCAGTAGATGCTGAATAACTGAGAAGTAATAAAAGGACCCCTACTCCCTTTTGTCCTTTAATTCTTCTAAGAAAATGTCCACTTTTGCCTGACCTAAAAAAAAGCAATTACACTAGAAAAAGTTTTTCTGGGGACTATAGCTCAGTCTAGTCAAACTGACATATCAAGAAGTTGTCACATCAAGAATTCAGTTTTAAAATCAAATTAAATTCTTCTCTAAAAAATGATATGTTAAGATTGGAATTGCACATGTGGTCAAAGGACTGTAAGTAGTGTTATTAATGTTTACTTCACAAACAGCAAATAAGCATTGGCAGTCACCCTGCGCTGCATATACAATACCCTCTCTCCTCTCCAGTGACTCTCTTTCCTGAGCTACCTTGCACATAAGCACTAACATGTTACCTGGTCTTGGTCAATGAGAAGTAAAAATATATAATAACAATGTTGGGGAGTTGGGAAAGTTCCCAAGAATATTATTGTTTTGCTTGATTTATTTAACACTGGCTCTCTTGTTCATTCTTTCTTTAAACATAGCATGAAAGCAGGAGTGGCAAGAGTTATTGTATGTCCATCATGGGAAAATTTTAAGAATTATAGAGATTTCAGCTCTGGAATTTCTAAGGTTTTGAAATTCCTACTTTTTTTCATAATAGTAAACCATATTTAAAATCTAATATAGCCAGATTTACTATTACTTGCCAATGAAATCACAGGCAGAATTCATCCCAGATGGTTTAACTTTGGAATCCACACTTTTAGCAACTACCCTAACCTCTTCTATGTTCATGAGTATAGGAATATGTTATGATAAATTATTAAGTAGAACAGCAGATGATAAAACAGTATGATTTGTAGAAGCTTATTTGTACAAATGACATACTTATATATTATTAACAAATATGTGTATTTTATGCATGCATTAGAAGTACGAGTTTATTTAATTACATATTTTATTTCCTTAAAATAACTATGCATAACTTTTGAAATTCTGTTAAAGTATTAAATTTTGTTTTAAAATTTAATAGGTTAAAGTCATGTTTTTATTTATTTTACATACATAAACTTTTGCAAGAAAGAATGTGGTCAAATAATGTTTTAAGCAAGTGATAGCTTGTATAGCTCTCAGAGACTGGTTGAGTTAATTTTGTAGCCTCATCAGTAACAGTATAATAATTTGTTTGATTATAAGAAAATTGTTGAGCTAGTGTAACTTTTTAAGAAGTATAGTTAACAGACACCTTTTTTGAGAGAATATTTTAGAAATAAACACTTAAAATGTTGATAGTCTCTAATTTACAAGTTAATAATACAGCAAAAGTAGGTTTACAGTGTGTGAAACATAGTTTATTTTTGTATTATTTATTAATCATTGTAATATTTTATGCCCCATTCTGTATTTGGGAGGTAAATATTAAAAGTAATCTTGAGTAGTTACATGAACTATATAATGTGTATATATATATACACATATATGTAATTTTAGTTTCATGAAGCCCACTTACTCCAAAAGTTTATCATATGGCATAGTTTTCTAACATTTATATTCCACTTTATATATTTTAGACCTAAGTTGCTAATATTACTCTGAATAGCTGACATACAGAGCTAAAGAAAGTATACAATATACAAATTTCCTCCTGCATATTTCTACAAAAGCCTGCTATAAAATGCCATAGTACTTGAATATTTACCAGTCTATCCCGCTGCAGTAGGAAGAGAACCTAAGGAGCAAGCATTGTGCTCTAATCCTCACTATGGAAGAAATTCTTGGTTCATAGGAGCTTATAAATATTTTATGAATTTATGATAAAATAAATGGCACATTTTAATATCAGTCATTACTTTCCCTTTATGTGTTATTTTTCAGTAGATTGGGAAAACACGATCTATTTCTTACAGACTGAAAATGTGGGGTGCAACCTGGCAGTATTTATGGTCTCCCTCCTTTATTCCTGAGCAAAATACCTGCAACCATTTCTTCCCTGCAGGCGTTCTTACATTACCCCACAGGCATCCTTTCATTGCCATGTACTGTTGCCAAATCACCGCTTCTCAACCACATATATTATTTTGAGAAATGTCTTCTAATCACTGTTCTCAATTCATAACATTTCAATGGTACCTACTTAATCATAATCAGTTCAGTATGTCAGAATTTCTGGAACATTTTGTTCCTTAGATAGAAATGGTTATATAAATCATCTTAAGCAAAACAAAAACAAAAAAGAAACAAAACGGGTGTGGATCTGTGTCAATATCCTCATATTACTACTGAGAAATGGTTTCTTGCTTATGTTTAATTACTTATCTTTTTAATCATCCATTTCAGACTTGTAATGGGGCATTTGTTCCTTCTCACTTCAAAAATAAATGTGATTAAACTGGCAATTTCACTGACATCTTTGATTTGGTTTCCTAATAAGGTAATTTTTTTTTGGTGAAGAAACAATAAAATTCTTGCTGCTGATCTCTAGCTGTTCAATTCTTATGTCTTTCATCATTACCCAAGGGAAAATGCTTCAGCTATTAGAATAAAATGGAATACTATCCCGATTACTTATTTTCCTGCATTAAATTTCAAAGTCATTGAAGACACATTCATATAAGAATCGTAGAATTTTCACTACATGTTTCATAATTTCTTTTATAAGACTTAATTTTCTATATAAAACCCTTTGTTTTTGATACAGGAGTTAGTCTTCGAACTCTATAATGATTTTCTTTTTATGGCATTCTTTACCTATGCTAGCCCTACCAGTTCTTTGTAAAACTTAAAAAAAACAAAACCCTAGATATATAGAAACAGCAAACAGAATCATCTATAAAAATGAGAAAACTTGGCTTCTTAGCTAGTTTTCAGATCGTAAGCCTACCAACTAAAGAGGAGGCTGGGTCTCTTGAGAACAGATTCTGCAATGTTGCTTAAATAACATAAAATAAGTCAAGGGGGTACAATGTACAGCATAGGGAATATAGTCAATGATATCATAGTAACTTCAAATGGTGAGAGATGGTTATTAGATTTACCGTGTGATCAGTTCATAAGACATATAAATTACTAGGGTGTACACCTGAAACTAACATAGTATTGTATGTCGACTATACTTAAGAATACTTTAATAGTTTTTTGGAAAAAACAAAACAAAAAAAAGATTAAGTATTCCTCTTCTCCTCTCCCTAAACCAACATGCATCCATTTACCAACATTAATATGCCCTGGGTGGGGGACTGCTGGATACAGGGTCTAATATGACTCTGATGACGGGGGATATAAAATGGCATTATGTTCCTCTAGCTAGTGTGAAGGCATAAAGAACTGGTGATAAACGAAATCTAGACCCAAGTCTGTCTCACAGCTATTTCAGTAAGTTTACAGACCTGTGAATTGTAATTTATAGTAAGAAATATATATTTGATCTTCATCCCAGTTTCTATCAGAGAGCTAAAACCTTTGGAATTTCCTCAGCGAGGAGAGCCATAGAGGTGTCTTGTGTGATATACCAATGACGTATCTTTTGGAACACACCTAAGGGTTAGGGCAGGTCACCAGAGAAAGCAACCCTGCGATTAGAGGGTTGAAAATTTTCAGTCCCACTCCCTGATCTCAGGAGAGTGGAGAAGGGCTGGAGACTGAGATCAATCACTTGTGGTCAGTGATTTAATCAATCGTGCCTATGCGATGAAGCCTCTACAAAAACCCAAAAGGTTGGAGTTCAGAGAAATTCTGGCTTGGTGAACACTTGGAGCTGTGGGAAGAGCGGTTCAAAGAGGGCACAGCCGTTCTGTAGCTCTTCCCATATAGACGCCGTGCCTACCCAGCCTTCATCTGCCTATTTATTTCTGCCCTTTGTAGTAAACTGGTAATCTAGTTAATAAGACTTTATCTGAATTTTGTGAACTGCTCTAGCAAATCATCAAACCCAAGGAGAAGGTCATGGAGGTTCCCTCCAGTCCATAGATGGCCACCCGACAGAAGCACAGATATCCTGGGCTTGTGACTGACATCTGGAACCAGGGACTGGGTTACAGACTTGTAAGACTGAGCCCTTGACCTGTGAGATCTAATGCTATCTCCAGGTATTTAGTGACAGAATTCAGTTGGATTGTAAAACTCCAACTGATGTCTAGAGCTTTGCTTGTTAAAACTGAAATTTACTGCACTTAGATTATTCCTAGTACTTGAGAAAAAATTAGTATGATTATACCAAACAGCTGGCAGAACCCTTGCACAGGTTCACTGATTTATAGTATAACAGTTTTTTTTTTGTAGGAAGGAATAAGTGGCAGCTCTAGAACATCCCCTCTAGTCTTCCCCCTGCTACATCAGCGAACTCAATAAACTAGAAGTCACGCTATGTATTCTCTGTGAAATGGCAGAGATTAAGGACATTTTCAAATACTTTTTAAAAAGATAGGATTCCGTGTTCTACTGTATCTGCTTTCATTAATTCATATGGGTCCTTCAGGAGAAAAGAGTTGTAGTGTGGTAGATTATTCCACATTATCTTAAATTTAATCAAGCAGCAGACTCATTTCCATTTGCTTTGCCAGATGTGACTTTTTTTTTTTTTTTTTTTTACTGGAACAGATCCATAGAGCCTCTGGCAATTGTTACGCAGCTATTACTCTAGTGAATGCATTCTTTTCAAACCTCATTAGTAAATAGGATCAAAATCTATTTGCTCTTATTTGAAGGATAGCAGCATTTTATCAATTTCTTATTTCTAGGCTATATCAATGCTCCTTCAGGTCATTGTTAGCCTAGATAGTCTTAAATATTTTTTATTTATTTATTTTCAGACAGAAGGCAAAGGAGAGAAACATCAATGCGTGGTTGCCTCTCACATGGCCTCCATGGGGGACCTGGCCAGCAACCCAGGCATGTGCCCTGACTGGGAATCGAACCTGTGACACTTTGGTTCTCAGCCCATGCTCAAACCACTGAGCTACACCATCCAGGGCAGCCTAGATAATCTTGATGCAAAGAACATCATGCTGACACTATATACTCTATCACCCAGATAAAACCGCACAGAGAAAGTGTTGGAATGGGCATGAAAGGCCAAGCTAAATTTCCAGTTTAGCAACGGCATGATGAGGGACTGGGGCATGGTCCTCAGAGATGCATTTGTTTTGACCACATGGTTAACACAGGTTATTTTGCTCCTAACGTCTAGAATGTCCGAGTCTGAGAACAAAAGGATGAATGCACGGTAAGCCCATTTCATTCACTGCCAGGGACCTTCTTGCCAATTTTGTGCTTATTTCCCCTATATTATCAGGCTGTGTCCTATTAGAGAATCTAATTCCTGAATTTGGAATTAGGGGTCACATTGCCAGGGGAACACAAGACACGTTACAGTGAAGTGGACTATGTGACCCTTATCTACTGGCCACTTCTGACCTCTCATCCCTGTGCATCAGTGGGCAGGGAAAGGAATGACTGTACTAACAGGACCAATTGACACTGACTTCCATGCTGCACTAGAGGTGCTGATAAACAACAGATTAGGCAGGAGTATGCTGAAAACCTATTGAATTCACTGGGCGAAGTTTTGATTTTCTATCCCAGTAATAACTATAAATAGGCAGGAAAATTGCATGAAATGTAACCTAACAAAGATAAGTCAATTAAGGGTCTGGTTTCTTCCTACTAGGCAAGAAATGCAGACTAACCGAGGTGCTGAATGAGGATGGGCTGCAGAGGAGGAAAAGATGGAGTAATAGTTCTGAACTGGGGATTGGCCGCAGCAGTGGGAACCAGAGCTTGTTGAAGGAGACTATGAGACAAAATGGATTTGTATTTAGCTTTGCGGGAAAGTAATAAAGTATGTGGTTTTCACAAAGATAGAGACCCATAGTATAGAGTGGGTGCTGCATATTGAAAGGGGATTAGGGTCCCTTCCTGTTGCCAGTGGAGACTCTTTATTAGCAGCTCTTATGTACCATCACTGGTGCTCTCGGAGCTGGGACGCTTGGCAAACTGTGTCATACTAGCCGCCACGCAAAATGGCCTTGAGGCTGCACAACCATCAGTTGTACACACTTCGGTTGCAACGCTTGGTTTTTCTTAGGCACGGAGTCATAAGATACCATAGGACTTGCACGGTGCGTTTGCATGCATTACAAGAAGTGCAGGTAAGCTAATATCTCATAGAAAAAAAAAATCCTTGATCCAATGTAACACCGGAGCCCCCAAATAAATCATTTATCCTTCTTCACCTGAAAAGAATTTCTAGAAATTAATATAGCTTCCCAGATAAAATTTCTGAGAAGTTGAGTAATAAGTTACACTAGATAAAAGTTGGTAGCTAACTCAATCTGCACCTCCAAAATTGCTCTTCTTCTCTGTCAGTCTTATTACCTTGTTCAATCCATATTGCATTCTTAGATTTGCACCTCCTCATAAATGATCAACTCATAAGATTTTTCTCAGACTCTATGTTTTAGGGCACCCACTCTAATACAAATATAAATCAGTGAACCGGTTCTTTTTTGAGTAAGTTTATCTCACACAGATTTCTCAGATTTTGCATATCTTGTTCCGCGCTTTCATCCCCACTCTCCCAAGCTCTTTAGAGAACTTTCAGCTCCATCTTGTTTGTCATTATCCTACCCATTCTTCAAGGTCCCAAATGATTCCTTTTTGGGGCCTTTTTGCATGCTCTTTCAAACTTTTTTTCAGAATATCTTTTAAAAATATTATTAACTGTATTAATCTCCTATTTGCCTATAGTTTAAGTTTATTACAATTAAAGATTATATCTACCTTATTTCCTACCTATTACAGAGTTTTTATCCTTATTACAGTCTTGCAAAAATGTATTGTAAATGTTTATTTTGATAATAACTTATACTTTCTCATTCTACATAGCTTTTTTATTCTTTCCAACCCATTCCTATAAAGTAGCCAGGCCTCTAATGCTTTCTTACTTCTGAGAATATTAAGGTTTCAAGTTCAATTTGTGTAACCTACCTTCTTGCATTTTTTCCCCTTAATGTTCATTGTGTGGGGCATTATCCACAAAATAAGGCACTTTTTTTAGGAGAGGGGAGAATGTAGGTAAGGCACAGGGAATAAGAAGCATAAATGGTAGGTGCAAAATAGACAAGGACAGGTTAAGAATAGTATAGGAAATATAGAAGCCAAAGAACTTATATATGTGACCCATGGACATGAACTAAGAGGGAGATGAGGGTTGGAAGGGAGTGCAAGGCAGAAGGGAATAAAGGGGGGGAAATGCAAGAACTGTAATAGCATAATCAATAAAATATATTTAAAAGAAAAAAATGAGACACATTTTCTTTGTTTTTCCTTGAACCTTTTCATGCAGCTGTAAACAAGGTAGATTTCTACCTCACCTCTTTTTTCTTGATAGATTATTGAGATGAGATTGGCTTGTGATATTACTGACTCTTATCCTGCTTTGTATGTATTCCCATCTTAAGGAGGTAGCCAGGCCTCCAAGGGGAATAGTTGCATAATGCTTCCAGGTAGGCTGGACTTTGCACTTTAGGGAAAATGGGATCAATCAATATAAGTGCTGAAAATATTATAAATTTACAAAAGTTCTGAAATAAAGTACTGGGTTGTAAAAGATAAGTCATAGTTCTATTTTACTCCCCCATTTTCATTAAGAAAGACTAAAGGAGCCCAGCTAGTGTAGCTCAGTGGATTGAGCATGGGCTGGGAACCAGAGGGTCCCGGTTCGATTCCCAGTCGGGGCACATGCCTGGGTTGCGGGCCAGGTCCCCAATGAGGGACATGTGAGAGGCAACCATACATTGCTCTTTCTCCCTCCCTTCTCCTCTCTCTGAAAATAAATAAATAAAATCTTAAAAAAAAAGATTTCATTTATTAAAAAAAAAAAGAAAGACTAAAGGAACACCGACTACTGACATATTCACGGACGTGAAGTTCTGCAGTACATGCATGTATACATTCTCTGGCAAAAGAACCTCTATCATTCCCCCCTGTCATTCTTTTTATCTTTGGAAGTGTGTTTATCCTTTATTAATTAATCACTGAGCCATATAAAGGATTTGGGGACCATTTTTAATTTTAACAAATTGCTTCACCAATTTCACGTGAGAGGTTTTCCCAAATTTTGCTGAAAGAGTCATTAAAGGAATACTCAATGGAGTTTATTAGTACGGCCTTCCAATACTGCAATTTATCTCAATATAACTCTTCATGTAAAACAGTGATTATAAACTTGTTTTTTTATATGACAAGATGAAGTCAAATATAGTTATTTTCCTGATCTCTCTGTAGTCACACAGTTATTTATTCTGTGGAATATTTGGGAGTGAAGCTTAATAATGAATAATGATTTGAACATAAACTAGCTAAACAAATTTATTTTTCTGAACCATTACACAGCTGCCAGCTTCTTAAAATGAATGTTGATAAATTTAGAATATGAAAAACAAACACTTTTTTGAAATTATTCTTATACTTATTGTGCTATAAGAATATACACTGGTATCTAAGCAAGAATTCTGCAGCCAAATTATCTCAGGACTGAAGTGTGTGTTGCGTGTCTAATGCTCTGAGCCCAGGGTCTCCAAGTTCTGTAATCTTCTGTGCAAATGAGCCAAGGTGAATTATGTGGTATTAATGCTTTCATAGAACATTATTTGTCTGCATTCATAAAAGCATGAAGAGTCTCTTAAATATATATTAGATGTCATTACTGAGGGACAAAGGACATATGCTCTCACATTTATTTACCAGTGCTGGTGAAATAGAATTTTAACAAATATTAACAATATTGGTATTGGGGGAATCTGAATATAATATTTTTCCACAAGGAGTTTCATTTTTTTAGCTAAGAGAAATTTGCTTAGGGTTAACACATTATAATTTATGAGAAGATAATGTAATGATATCTTAATATGAAATAATCACCTATAATATGTTTGTTGACAGGAAACAATTTTCAGTAATGTTCTTACTGCTTAATCAAGGAACATATCATTTTTATCATGAGAACACCACTGTGTGTCTATGGAGGAAGAAGCCTTGAGGATCCTGTACCTTGCCCTGGGGCTGACTCCAGGCTGTGGTGTAAACACTAAATTATTTGCTCCACATGCTCATTCATCTTTTCTCCTCCCCAATCCACCTTCAGGACCATTTCCGTTCCAGATTTCATATGGCACTTGAGTTTCTAATTTATCATGCTCCATAACTCGTATTCTTGGAAAAGAGAAGTAAGAAACGTGATTCAACCTTTGTAAAATTTCAAAACAAATGAATAAAATCAACTCAAGTATAAACAAATTGCTACTAAGGTGCTCTGGAATAATAACTTTAGGATAATAAGCAAGAGTTCTGTGTATGTTTCATTTACCCTGCCAGTCACCACTCTTCATGGCAGTTAGAAGTCTCTCCTTATAAACTTAGCATTCAAATTGCTGAGAATATACCCCCCATAAAGTACTGCACAGTCCCTTTGTAGAAGCTGAGGTTGCTGTCATGAACCTAAACCAAAAGCATGAGACACTGGAATGCACTGGTGGTTTGCTTTCAACATTCACGGATCCCCTGACGCTGCGGGGGCTGCCGGCCTTCCTCAGCACAGCAGATGCAAAGGTTTCAGATTGCCCTCCTCCCCATTGCTGGATGATCATAAGAAACACTTTCTGGTCTGTTTTCAAGGTAAAAGTTGAAAACATCAAACATCTCAGTGATGACTTCTTTCCTTTGTTTCTTTTCCTACTTTCTATTTGTTTTGAGGGATTTTTTTTTCGCATTTTTATGTATTTATTTTTTTTATTTTCAGTGGTGACTTTTTAACATGTGTTACCTAACCTGAATATTTGCATTTCAAAGATGTGATATCAAGTAAATATATTTACAAAAAATTGTCTTCTGATGTTAGACATCGAAAATGATGACCCATGGCTTGGGATAACCCTTCTTCCTAAAATGCCTATTTTCTGCATACATAGTTATAATGCCACAGCAATTTAACAGCATGGACAAGGTGTTGAGGTAGGCTTTGAGGTATTTTTGAAAACCAGTCTGTACTCTGACATTTCAAAATTCAACTTTTGCATTATGATCTAGCTTCATCCATAATTGATAAAACCTGGTCTCTGAGTTTGGATTCTGCCCTGGGGTTTGCTGTTGCCAGCTACACTTCAATACCCTATTTCCTTTCCCCCTAGAGTAAGGCAAAAACTACTTCACGGAGACCTCTGCTTGTTAGCTTTCTCATGTGTGAAGTTTCTCCTGGTTTACACTTTTGAATGATATTCTAGGGAGATCCACTTGTCTAATCGCCATCTCTCAAGATTCTTGAGATGGTATGGTTAGGGAGCAGTGAGCTCCAGGGTTACTGCATTTGGCTACTCAGAAGGTCATCCTAGCCTTCTCCCCAAACTGTCATTTAAAATAGATCTCAGCTACCCATGCAGAAACTGTGGACATCCACGCCAGACCTCTCTGCTTGCCTCTGTGGACCACAAGGGATGCGGTCATCATTACACTATGATATGTTCAATGGGCATGTGCCAATGTCAGGTCATTAGCTCATGATCCCAGTCATCCTATACCATTTCTTCTTTTTCAGCTTTTGTTTATTGATTTGAGAAAGAGATAGAGAGAGAGACATTGATTCTTTGTTCCGTTTATTGATGCATTCATTGGGTGAGTCTTGTATATGCCCTGATAGGGATCAAACCTGCAGCCTTGACATATCGGGGAGAGGCTAACATACCCAGCTACCTGACCAGGGTCACCTCTTCTTGAACAGGGTAATCATTAACAAATCCTTTCCCAGGTTTCTGGTTTTCATATTGAAATCTGCTTGAGAACATATGCCATACCTATTTTTCAAAACAGATAATCCTAGTGCTTTATCTAGCATGTGAGATTTTACTGAATTGTTCAAAATTCTGGATAGCTAAGATACACATGTTTTTATTCTGGGAGTTTTAGTTTCCTCAGGAGAATTCCTCCTCATTTACAGAGTTGTTAAAGAAGCTGATGCCTGAGAAAAGCACAGAAGAGTGATTTTGGGGGCAGCAACTTATCTACTTTTTTTTCTATATTCCCTAGATCTTTTCCATGATAATTCACTGGTTCAGCTACTTGACACTGGGTAAGGGGCACTGTTCTAATCATTATTGGACATATTTCAGAGCATTCAGAAGATATACTCAGCTAGCCGGCTACCTTATACATTGGGTTTATTTTCCTGAGGAAGATTTCTCTTTCTCCCTCTGAATTTACTAGAAAACTACCAAAATTGTTTTTGTTTTTAGTTTCTTCTTCACATTTGAAGAAATAACTTCCTATTCTACCTCACATCAAACACTGACATTTAGAAAGCAAATACTGTTACCTGTCACTCTTTCAGTTCCCCCTACAGGTTCTGAAACAGGTCCAGATCCATTTACTTGAAAGGACCAGATGCTTCCTTTATTCCCTCACCCCACCACCCTGCTTGCATTTGATCTCCCCCTCTCTGAGGAAGAAAGCATTACTTCCAGGCAGACCATGGAAAAATCTCTGCACATCTGTGTCTGCCTGTTCTCTTACACCGTAAAGAATTTTGTGAAAGATCTGTACTATGCTTTAACAGAAGCATGATATCCTGGTGGACAGGGTATTTATTTTAGTTATTGACAACTTTACATGTATAAGGAAAAATAATTTAAAAATGTAAATTGCCACAAGATCATATTTTTTAAAACATGAAAGTATCCCTTAGTGACTTGATAAATATATCTTTAGATTCAGGTAGGTTGCACTTTACTAAATCCTACATCTAAGAAACTTACTCTCATGATTATACTTTAGAAATGTGTTTTCCAATAACTAAAATATCCAGGATCATTTGTGCTTAATTATTCTGAGAGTTTTAATAATCATCTATTAAAAACAAAGCAAAACATGAACACAAACAAAAACTTAGCTATAAGGTTTAATGGGGAAGCTCGATCTAAATCTGATTTTTTAACACTCGTCTTCTGAAATTTTAATTGTCTTTACAGAAAGTTAAGGAATAACAATATTCATCATTATTACTGATCCATAGTGATTCACATATACATAAATGTAACATTTTAAAGCACTTCACACATTATTCTAATTTACAAACACAATGCAAGAAAGAATATCTGATACTCCTGAAAATATGCATGTAGAAGGTATCCTCAATGCTATTGTATGTGCTCTATGCACTTCCTTAGTATTTTTAAGCATAAGGTACATTTAATGTTGCCTATTTTGTAAAGCCAAAAAGAAAACATTTAAAAAATATAATCTGTTGTGCAATGGATTAAGTGATAGAGGGACAAAATAAAATACTTGAAATGTCACTCATACAATTCATTTTAGCAATAACAACCTTTATGAATCTATGGCAGCCTTACTTATCCTAACTCATAGATCCATTTACTAGCTATGAAGTTTCTGTGTTTTAAGACTATATATGAAAAACTAATACATTTGATACCAAAATGGAGACATCTTTGCTTTATTTAATCCAGTGGAATAAGGAAGCAATTCTAAAACAGCACTTCATCAAGAGGATACTTTCTTTTGATCTAGGCAAGAGTTATTATTCATATCAATTAGAAAAGAGTGAAGATACTCATAACTGTTAGCTTTTTACAGTTATTTCTGGCCTCTTTTAAATTATTAGATAAATAAGATACTTCTGATTTGTGAATCAGCAGTACTATTTACAATAGACAAATGTTGGAAACAGCCTAAGTGCCCATCAGTAGATGAGTGGATTAAAAAACTGCGGTACACTTATACAATGGGATACTGCGCAGCAGAAAGAAGGAACTCCTACCTTTGTGACAGGGTGGATGGTACTGAAGACTATTCTTGTAAGTGAAATAAGCTAGCTGGCAAAAATCAAGTACCATATGACCTTACTTACAACTGGAATCTAATGAAGAAGATAAATTAATGAGAAAAATAGAACCAGAGACATGGAAACTTAACAGACTGATAGCTGTAGGAGGAGAGGATATGGGGGGAATTATGGAAGGAAGGGGAAGTGATTGGTCAAAGAAATTGTACAAATGAGCCACGGACATGGGCAGGGAGAGGGGATTGACTGGGAGAGGGAGGTCTGGACTGGGTGGAGGTGGGCAAAAGAGAAGAAAATTGGGACAACTGTAATAGAACAAGAGATAAAAATAAAAAGTAAAAATAAAAAATAAAAATTAATAAAAAATAGTGGATGTGTCTACGTGATTGCATTTGTCATTCTATCAGGAAAATTGGGAAAATATCAGGAATGATTTTCCTGCTTGTGTATTAATTGCCAAAGCCTGATTAAACAATACTCTGAGAACTCTAATTTAATGCAGATGACTTTGACTTTTATAAGCAGCAGATGGGTGAATATCAGTATAAATTTAAATTATAACATTAAAAAACTATAAATACACATTATTATAATAAAAATAAAGTGCCAAAATACATTTTCAATACTATTTTATATATTTTGTCATTCTTTTCATTCTACCTCATATATTTTTTCTTTGCATTCATAAAATATTATGAAATATCCTAGAATTTCTCAAAATGTTTACTATCAGGTGACTAATGATAATATACAATTAATTTCTTAGAGTAAATAATTTTTCATTGTTTAACTGTATTGTAGAATTCAATAGCAAATTATGTTAAATTTTGCCTTATTAATTTGAAGAAAATAGAAAGAGAACAAATATTGCCTTATTATAATCTATAAAGTCATTTTCAGAAAGAATACTGGCTATATTGAGTAAGGGACGTGAATATTCTTCTGTCTCTTTACACAATTTAACATGACACTGTTCGCTAAACAGAATAATTGCCATTGCAATTTTTAAACCCAAATGCACATATGAAGCACAGCAGAAAAGGCAGAAGTATTGCTTTTTCCTTCTCTTATGTAAACTTTTCACTTTTTAAGAAAGATTTTATTTATTTATTTTTAGAGAGAGGGTAAAGGAGGGAGAAAGAGAGGGACAGAAATGTCAATGTGTGCTTGCCTCTCATGTGCCCCACACTGGGGACCTGGCCTGCAACCCAAGCATGTAGCCTGACTGGGAATTGAACCAACAACCCTTTGGTTTGCAGGCCGGCATTTAATCCACTGAGCCATGATAGCCAGGGCAACTTTTCACTTTTAAAATATTCAACATTTAATTCTCATTATTCCACAATAATGTGGAATTAGTCACTGTTGGGAATTAACAATATAGTAAGTGGCCTCTTTAAATTATTTCTTAGAAAGAAATGTTAATGATTTCTATTGCTTCCACTGAATTATTATTTTTTTCAACTCTCTATACAGGGTGAAAGGTTTTGAAGATTTTAGATGATGCATTCACTTTAAGGGGAAAAACTGAATATCTGGATTATTATACTTGCAAAATTTAATCAATGACCAAATGATATGATTTTTGTGTCTCTTTTGTAAAGTGGTGACTCACCACAGTCAATAATTTTTATATATCTGTCATTCATTAGAATGAAAAATTTGTATATTTTCTTATTGTCCTTCCTTTTAGAAAGGTCATATGAATGTGGAAGTACTAATAATTTATTTAAAGAGTAAATTTTTAAGAAAATGCTTAATGGATTAAGACTAGACTATAAGAATGCTGCATATAGTATAGAGAAATGAACTATATCATCTTTCTAAATTTTTATTATAATCAAAGATAAAGTATAATCAAAGATAAAGTATATCTTTATCTTAGAATATTCCAGTTCTTAATTAATATATTATATAGTCCAGGTGTTACTGTAAGTAGGTAGATTGGTGGATGATACAACATTTGACTTTGAATTTCAATTTTGAACATTATTTGTGCCTGTGTTATTTTCAAGAATATGTAGTATGTGGAAAAAATGAAGTTAACTCCTTAACTTGAATTAATTAGAAGAAATCTAGAGGCTGCATTTGTCCAATTATCTCGCCCACTCAGATATTATTACTTGCTCCTTATTTCACCCTCAAGTTGAACAGTATTGCCTTACGGGAGAACATACAAAAAATATTCCTTATTTTGCATTTTCCTTGAAAGGTGTCATGTATGAATTCAGTCATGACCTCCATTGCTATCCTTGGAACATGTTTTTCTGCAAACTTCGTATTTTTTCTATAGGAATATGTATCCAAAAGATAACCTTTATTTAAAAGAAAAAAATGCCTTTAATAGGTGGGGCATGCATGGAGAAAAAGGAGGAAATGAATGGAAATTTTTATTGCATCTACTGGAAGTGTATCTCATGCATCTTGCAAAACAATCATGAAAATAATCGTATTTCAATTTTACAAATAACATCATTGAAAGAGAATCTAAGGTATATCTTAAGACATATTTTAAACATATCATAGATTAAAATCAGTTCAAATACAATTCTGTTAGAATAGAAATCTCTCTTACTTCTCACCACACTGCTTTTATTTTAACATATAGATAACCTCCATTAAGTGTAAATACCTAAAAATTAATTTAAATTTATAATTTACCACAGGCATCATCTTTATAAGTAAGAAATACCTTCATAAATTACTAATTGGAACTGCTATCACTATATTTATAATGTAAGTGTTATGTCTTGACCTAAGTTGATATATTTTATGCCCATTTACAAGAATTTGAGGTTAGAATTAGAACACACATACACAGCTTGAAATTAAAGTGCTTTCCTAATATTTCTTGCTACTGAAATGTTTCTGTAAATATTATGATAAATTTTTTTGCCCAGATTAATTCATTAGTCAGAAGAGTTTTTAAATAATTTCTAAGGAATTAAAGATATTTGAGAGTATAGGAATATTTCATTAATCTTAGGATATCGCCTTGGGCTAACTTTCAACAACATAAATTTTTTTCTTCTTTTCTAAAAATTTATTGTTGTTCAGTTACAGTTGTTCCACCATTTTCCCCACGCTCACCAAAACCTTGTCCACCCCAACTCCCACAGTTAATCCCCCCGTTGTCTGTACCCATGAGCCCTTTATTCATGTTCTTTTGATTGCACCTTCCCCTTCTTTCCCCTGTTATTCCCTTCCCCCACCCCTCTGGTCACTGTCAGTTTGGTCTTTATTTCTGAGTCTTGAGCTCCATTTTGCTCATTTGTTTGTTTTGCTGATTAGGTTCCACTTACAGGTGAGACTATATGGTATTTGTCTTTCACTGCCTGGTTTATTTCACTTAGCATAATGCTTTGCAGTTCCATCCATGCTGTTGTGAAGTGTAGTAGTTCTTTCTTTCTGCTGCATAGTATTCCACTGTGTAACTGTACCACAGTTTTTTGATTTACTCATTGACTGATGGGAACTTTGGATGTTTCCACAATTTTGCTACTGTAAATTGTGCTGCTATGAAAAATGGGGTGCATAGGTTCTTTTGAATTGATGATTCAGGATTCTTAGGGTACAATCCCAGAAGTGGGATTGCTAGATCAAAAGGCAGTTCCATCTTTAGATTTTTGAAGAAATTCCAAAAAACATAAATTTAAAAAGCTAATGTAGTAAGAGAAAAGGAACTCCCATAATCTTGGTCTATAAATTAACATCCAAATTTTAATTTGTTGATGAAATAAAACAGTGCAACTTCCCAATATATTTGTATCTCCCTATATTTTATAGAAGTTTGCATTATTTGTTCAAGTTGTTAATTAATGTCCCTATCAAATCTCTGTTTATTCAGACTTTGTCCAATGGAATGGAAACTTGGAGCTATTATAGTTTGTCATTGTTATTTTCACTTTGACCTCAAAATGTCAAGGGTCCTAGACAGGTATTAGATAGTAGTTACTCTTTACTTTAGGTTCTACAGTGAAGAAGACATAGGTTTTATGCCAAGTAACAAAAATACATGTAACAACAGGAATTAATTTTTTGATATAAAACCACTAAAATTTAGTGTTTTTCTTTTTATAATGGCAGAACTTATTTTAAGCTGACTAGCAAAATGTTATTCTTTTATTTATTTAACAGCATTTACATGCATTCCTTTGGCTCAGTTTATTGACATAAAGTAAAAAACTGGTGTTCTTAATTGGAAAGCAAGATATAATTTACATATTTTCCTTAGATAGTGTACTCGTACATAATTAAAAGCCGAAATATACTTGCAGGTTTGATGACAGTTCTTATTTTTTAATATTTTATTTATTTTATTTTTAGACAGAAAGGAAGGGAGGGAGAGAGGGAGAGAAACATCAATGTGTGGTTGCCTCCCACGTGGCCCCCACTGGGGACCTGGCCTGCAACCCAGGCATGTGCCCTGACTGGGAATCGAACTGGCGACCCTTTGGTTCGCAGCCCACGCTCAATCCACTGAGCTACACCAGCCAGGACTTGAAGACAATTCTGGTTAGACTTGTCTCTCTGGTTTTTTGTTTTGTTATGTTTTGTTTTACTTTGTGGGAGTACCTTGTAGGAAAGAACTGACCCCAAACAAACTATGTTATCCCCACTGCGTCACTGACTATTAGAGAATTCATAGCTCCTCTTGATTACTATTCTAGTCTAACTTCACGGAGCTCTGACTGTGAACTCATTTGGACATGTTAGAGCTACG